>KB699115.1:0-27582 GCA_000349165.1 Anopheles christyi | reverse complement strand
ATATGGGCGATTGCCGATACAGTCATTAGTAATACATTGAAGCGAATGACACAACAAATCATTAAGTCTGGTGCAAACGAGCATAAATTAAATAAGCGTACACCGTACAACAAGAAAACACAGTAAAAACAGTACACAATCAAACGTTTTGAAAAATGTTTGGTAATTTATTTAATTTTACATGTATGTTTTTTTTTTTTTGTTAAAAAAGTGTGGCCTAATTGATAATACATCAAATCAGTAAGCAAACCTATCCTGTTGCAAGAACTGACTATCCGTTTAACCTCGTTTTTTGTGTAAGGCCAGCATGATCACTTAACCTAAACAGAATGAAAAAGAAGAAAGGAAGAAGAAATAAAAGAAGAAAAAAAATCGCTAATCATACCTTTCCAGACCAGTATGCTATTTGATAAACTCACTATCTAACTATCACGCTGTCGATCTGAGCTCGTTGAACGTTTCAGTGTGATACAACATCTATTTCCTTTCGAGTATTCTAACAAAAACCGTAATCCCTTTCTATACGTCTCAAGTATGCTGAGGTTCACAAAAACGGCCACAATTGAATTATAGACATCCAACCTTTTTGCCTAGCTGTTTCGACCGAGTTGAGCCTTCGTAAGGTAAATGTTCTTGAATTGCTCTTGTAGTCGTTCAACAGATACTTTCTACGCTAGTTCTAACGGTGAACAAAACCGTTTGCACATAAGGAGTTTCTCTTTTCTCTTAACAATCAACAGCATTGCCCTTTTCTACTCATTGTACAGTGGTGTACAGTTTTTGCTGCTATGAATGAGCAGTGGGGAAAACTTTTGCACAGGCTCCGTATTTTTCCTTTGATGATGATAACCATTGCTTCGCTAGGATTCCGTAAAGTTTTATGCTTAAAAACCTAACCTTACCGAATAGCTGTATATAGACGCTAATAGATCTAGACAGAGAGAAAGAGAGGGTGCACTGAAATGTGAGTTTCATCAAACATTTCAATGTATTTCTGTTATCGCCTTCTCCAACTCCGACTCGTTTCATTTGCCTTGACTCGTGTGATAGTGGTATATAGTTAATTGAGTTAAGTGAGCGCCGTGCTTATTTGTATGTATTGCACAAAACCGTACAAAATGATTCGATTTGCATTTTTATTTTTTTCGCATCTAACAGCGGTCCATGGATCATTGCGTTATTTCTTCATTAAAACTTGTCGTTAATCTCCATCTGCCTCGAAGATGGCCAAGCAGCTGCTTCTGAAACTATGCATTGCTTTACGGACTATCCACTTCACGCTGAATCGGGATCAGGCCACTTCGTTGCGAGCGTAAAAGTTTCCTTGCAGGGAGAAAAGTTAATCTACCACAGAAAACTTCAAAAAAACATTTTCCTACCTTGATCCTATGGAAGCTATGCTTTGCTTTCTGCTACTCTACACAAAAAAGCTTGATTAGCAAGTTCCCATCGGCAACGAAATCCTTTTTCAAATGCTTTCTGCGAATAATTAAGGGCAATTCAATGTTCTGATTCTGACGCCTACTATACCTCACCTTAGGGCACTGTCGCTTTTACCCTTACCAGCTTCTGGGCAATTTTGATTCACACATTTTTATCTACTATATTGATAGATGGTGTTGTGTGCCATTGTTCGGTGTAACATTTTTTTTTTTGCTATCGTTCTGTTGTTCATTTCCACTGTCCCCAAAATGTCATCTCCATTTGCTGTGAAAAGGTTTCCAATTCACTGCTTTTTCAACAACCGAAATCACTCGTTTTTTTTACCACTGCATGTCTTTATTGCTGCTTTTAAGATCTAAGAGAAAGCAATTTATCTTCAGCCGCCTAGCTCTATCAGTGAAATGTACAACAGCAGTAGTACGGGAAAAGGAGAAACCAAAAAATTGTCCAAAGATATATATGTGACATTTCATGGCATCTGGTTGGGTCATAATTTTTACGGAAGTGCCTTAAAATCAACACCGGATAGACAGGACACGCTTCACATTTTCATGGTTGAAGTGGCAGGTTAGATGATAAACTACGGTTTGTTGCCTTCGAGTGTTTCAGAATTTTTGTTGCATCATATTCCAATGGGGCTGCTTTAGGAATGGTTTTGAGTGTGGATGCAATCAATATCACATAAGTATCTTTAAACAGAACACTGTTGTTAGTACTTTGATGGCTGCTGCGTTGTTTTTGCATGTACCATATTGGATATTGGAACAACAAACACTTCTTCAATTTAAATTCTAATACTTGCTCAACACGGCTGTAACTTTTTTCACTGGACATACACAAGTTAACGAACGTATGTGCAGGTAGGGTTGATTTATTGCCACGTTATCCTGTCATGAAGTTCGACCGCTGGTTTCATCGCTGGCTGTTTTTAGGTTTTTTTTTCCTACAATGATGGATTTCGCTCGCTGTAGTGGATCTCTGTTAAAAGCAGTTGAAAGTCTGTCGGAAGAATAGACAGGAACTTTCTCTTTCTTCTATTGATCAATCCATACCCATCAATGATGGTCATACTTTAAAGGATGTGGAAACATGCACGTCCCGAAAGATAATGAAATTCTTCGCATAATTTCTACATGAAACATGAGTGATTGGTTACACTTTGAAATAGTTTCCGTCGGCCACCAACCGCGAACGGGAATGAATTTGCGTTTATCCAACCGAAAACAGAGCGTATCTTACTTTACGGGCAATCGATTTCTCGGGTATTTCCAATCAATTGTTTTTGAGCCTGCTTTCAAGAATATTGTTTCAACATGTGATTCAAATTGTAACTTTCATTATCAAAATTAGATTCCACAATCGCATAGCGAAGCACAAAACTTCAAACAGGGTAAATTACTTTGGGTAACTATTCTCCGAGCCTATGTATCGAATCTGTAGAATATATTTTCCTTTTTGCTCTTCATTCCTTTTGAATAGCTCCAGAAAGCACAAAAGATTGTGTTATACTCTCTTAATACACAATGTTTCGTAGCAATATCAGGATTTGAAGGCTAGTTTCTGTCATGTACGACATATAAAAATGTTGTAAATATTGTTATTCTTTGTTAAAGATTTTCAATATATTATATAAAGTGTACGGTAGTTGTTGTTGATGTAATTATTAAACAGATGAATTCATTGTAATTAAGGGTAATAATCGTTATTTTTCACATACAAATAACAAATGTATATAGTTATTGGATTATTCATCAAACTCTACTCATTTACACCCATACCTTAACTGATTATATTCCATTAGACCAGGAAGATTATCACTACTAAAAAACACATCTAACACGGGTTGTTCGACCTTGCAGTAATAGTACCATTCTTTTTCCGCGCGATATGATACTCTGCTAGCAACATAGTTTGCGCGACGTATTGGCGACATGCGAACATAATACACAGATCAACTCATCGGTCAGCAGAAGCGACCATCACTCAAGCACCATGTGTTTACAGAGCTCCAATTTGACGTTGGCCTGGGACATTTCTCCATGTAGAGTGCGTGCGTGCATGCATGTGTGTATGTCGGGCATATTGATGTGCCTTTCATCTTTCGAGCCAAAACGATCATACCCCTGCCATGTACACACCACGGGACGCTCAATCGACTCCAATAAACACTCGCCCGAGGTAGTCGGTCGCCCGATGTAGACAAAACAACGACTGTCCAGTGTCACGGGAGAATGTGCGTAGCGGTTTGCAGCCTTACATTGAGTGGGGATGGTTGGTGGGGACCAAGCATAAACACCGCCAGTCTCGACTTAAATGGATTTCCTGTAATCCAAACAATCCACATAATCTTCCCTTTCATTTGAGACGCGTGCTACGTATCGTTGGGGTTATTGTCGGTGTCTATTCATTCAGTTTTCGGCACAATCGAACCTACGTTGCTTCCGTTGAACCTAGGCAAACCCCAAGATAACTAAAATTTGTTGTAAAACGTCTGTTTTTAATTTGTTTTATTATTGTTAAACAGTTTAATATAACAAATTCTGATACTTCTACCATATTGGGTGATTTCGTGCACGGTAAACCGCGACGGGGGGAAAACAGTATCAATAAATTTTGTGTAACTGCATTTCATTCGAAGGACAATTAACCTAAACATTTAGCCACTTATTCATTAACAGATCCTCCTCCCGTTGCATACTTGAGCAATTAAGGAAAGCGTACCCATCAAAGGACAATACGTACGGCACGTACTAAACTCTCTCTTGAAGGGTCTTAACACAAAACGAGCAAACATTATAACAAGCTTAAATGATAATTGCATTGTGACAGCTTGCTTTTCGAACGTCAATGGTTTAGTGCGAATGGTGTACGACACAGGCACGTTCCATCTTTAGCGACCTACTTCCCGAGTTTCGTTCCCACTTTCTAGGGCTTAATTCACTTTTAACCTACTCGGGTATGCTTCTATGTACCCCAATCGTCGAAAGTCAGTCTTTGCTTTTCATTAATGTAGAATGTGAAAGCTGGTTGAACAAACAGCTGTCGAAAACGGCATCGCAATCATCACTGGCGGTCGACTTTGGTAGGCATAAATTACACTCGGAATTAGCATGTTGCATGTAGCCGTTTAACTTCATTTGCATAACAAGGAGCTGACAGTAGAGGCAGGCTTTCAGTCCCACAAGATACAAGGACGAAATATTTGTATCGCAAAGATAGTACTATCCATGTCTCGAAGAAGCTACGCTAACATCCTCCAGCTAAAGTGCAGAGTTCACACTAGGACATCTTTCTTCGCACCAAATGCCATTGCATTCCATTTGCAGCTTGGCTCGGCATGTTCAACGGCCTTCAAAAGTTTACGACCTAAATTTAGACCTTTCGATTGCTCATTAACAGCTTTCATCAGGCATCGCTTTATTTATACCATTAGCCCGCCCGTTTCTCGACCCTCGTTCCAGCCGACCCCAGCAATGTGTGTATTTCCTCACCTAATTGAGCTCCAAGGAAATCCGCTTTCGCTCGGACGTATTTGTTTTCACTTTTCTTCATGCAAATGCTACATCTTTCCATCAACTATTGCGGTTTCAGGGGCAGCAAACAAACCAACTCTACGGAAGCGCTGTGTAGCGATGGATGATACCATCAAAACGATCATGGCTCTCACATTAAGGCCTCGTCTCTAGTCCAATTCGTCCGCACCGACACGTCGTAAACAGATAGCGTCAGTTTGATTTTTCGGATGAGCCCGTCGCTGTTCTGTTTGTTGTGTCACGATCTGTCGTTAATCATGGCTGCAGACGCACAACCAGGCAAGGGCTTCCGGCAGCACTATAATAAGACATATGCTAAATACGTACGCATTTTCATCGTCATACGTCCTACAACGAACCATGTGAACTTGAGCGGAAGCGCACGGGATTTTTTCCTCCTGTGTTTGACTCTTGCATCTGATACTCGGCAATGTCGAGGGAATTGATTAAATTGTCTCCTGTGCCATGTTTTCGCACACAGTTTTTTTTTCATCTCTAGTACAAATTATAATAACAATAACAGTGAATCTTTTTTCCCCCTATCGATTGTGCACACTAAAATGGTACATGTACAAAACAACATTAAAATGTGCTTATCGCATTGAATATTGATGATTTTTCGGTGGACAAAAAGTTTAATACCTAATGCTGTACAAATACATGTCCTCCTACAGTACAGTGGAATACGTTGATGCCTGGAACTGTTCCAGACATCTAAGTTGCTGCAACATTCAGAATATGTTTCCATTTTCGATCAAAAGTCGGCCAAACGCTCTGCAAAACATTCAAACAACACACTTGAATGGAACGGACGTGATGCAGTTGTGCTACCGAATTTTTCGTGACTCTCTGCGCAATGTCTGATTTTCTTTTCGATTCTATTTCTTCGCAGGTCGGAAATGCACTGGTGTGCATAGCGGTTTACACCAACCATACGATGCGCACCGTGACAAACATCTTTATCGTCAACCTAGCGGTGGCCGACTTTTTCGTTATACTGTTCTGCTTACCACCGACCGTTGTTTGGGATGTGACGGAAACGTGGTTCATGGGAAAGGCCATGTGCAAGGTGGTAATCTACTTTCAGGTGAGTTTATCATGTTGACACAAAATTTCAAAGCAAAACAAACAGCATACGACCCGGCACAATCGGTACGACAGAGTTTATCTACTCAATCGTGTCTAATTCTTTCTTCTACCAATGACATATAGTAAGCATTAGTGCATGACCGTTGTCACTTAATTCAAACAATTGGCTTACATTTTTGAACGAAAATTTAAACTTATGAATACAATATTTTTAAAGCGACATTACGGGAGCAATAGGACTGGCTTAAACAGGAAACTTCCTTTTTGACACAATAACATAATGATTTTTAGACATAGTCATATTGTAGACAAAACAAACAAAATGTTCTGTTAGACATGCCAAAAAAGCAGAAACAACAAAGTGATTTCTTCCTCTAATGGGAATTTAAAAATAAAACAATCTACCATATCCTACCCTAAATCTTACCCTGTCTAGTAGACGCAATGGAGCCGCCTAGTGTTTGTTAGTATGTGCTTTACATACTACATGTTCGTTATGGAATCGGCATTCATGAGCATCGAGCATCCCCGTTCATTAGTTGCTATGATATAATAAATTTCTGGTAAACATACCAAAGAAAAAATGCAACATTATGGTCATCTTACGATTGAAATACCGATTTTCAGCAGTTAAAATCAACAGTATAATAAAGCCAAATAAATGACATAGGGTTCGTTTCGATGTTTATCAGACCACTGCAAATAGTAGTAATGTGTAACGTTTATTTCACTTTATTTCTCATTCGATTCCGAATGCAAAAGATTTCCATTAGAAATACACTCAATAAATAATACAACCAATCTTTTCAATACTCACACTTAATTTTCAATAACACGAACTGCAGCTTTAATGCAATCTCTCATACCTTCCATATCAATCGATAGCGCAAGTGATTCAAAATACGTTCATTGCACATAGCACAGCTTCTACTCGAATAGATTCGAAAGTCGCTGCTCCATTCATTGTTGAATAAATCTAAACCCAAATACCTTGGTTCTGTTTCAATGCATATCTTTCGCAGCACGACACCTAACAGGTGCACCATAAGCGTTCCTTGCTTGCTATCTTCTTGCTTTACTAACCGTTTCAATCGACCCCTTTTCTTTCCTTTCTTTGGAATCCATTACACGTTTTACGAACAAATTCACTTAACGAGCTCTCACGCTCACGGGATGTCACTACTAGTCTGTATCGGTCACTTTGCCTTTGGTTGTCGCTTTCCAGAACGGTATACCAAGAACGGTCCGCGCTATGTCCCTTTGTCAGCATTTGCTACATAAAAATTTTAAATAATGCACATGAACAATTACATACTCTTGGCACATTAGTTCAATATATATGTGATAAATCTTGGATAAGAATCACGCTTGAAGTGCTACTAACACAAATATTATGGGACGTTTTCGGTCAGTTTGTTTGAATATAGCTATTATTATCACAAAATCCACTCACTTGGGAATTTCACCCCAACCTCATTTGGTCAATCGATTAAGCTACTGACGTTTGAAAAGCTATCCGGTTAATTAATCTAACAAGCTTAGCTTTTTGTCAACCCCACGACACTGTTTGTCAATTGGCCGCATTCAAACGGCTGTTGCAAAAGCTAACCGCTTTCCAGCTGTGCAGCCAGACGTCACTCAACTATTGCAATCTATCACCTCACAAGTTCGCTCGTCCATTAGCTTTACCTCCAGCTTATCATGCAACCTCACACCGGTCGCATTCCGGAACATCGCATTTATAGCGTGTCAGCGCTCCGGCCTGGATACACGGGCAGCTTCATTGCGTCCTGAACGCATTCGCCGCAACTCAGCCCCATCCAATACGATCGAGCTAACCTACCAACCAACCATCTGCTTTGCAACGCCATCAAACCAACTGAACCCGACGTCCGGATGGGAAGTAAATTAAATTAAGCGCCCGTAAAATATGCTTCTTTAATGATGTCAACCATTATCACGCGTTGTGGTGATACGTGTCCTTTAGCTTGTTGTACGGTTGCATCAGATGAGCATGTATGAATGCTAGCCCGGTAGACAGGGTAGAAAACCAAGCAAACTGGCCTCTATGTGTGAACGGTAGAGAAGCATGCGTCATAAAAATGTTAATATTATTAATAAATTATTGGAACATTAATGGGACCAATGGCGCCTCACCCTATTTCCTAGCATGACAACATGTGGAGAGAGAAAAACACACACTACGCAAGAGAGTCGAAAATAAACTTTAAACTGATGCACACAGCATCCAATACATTCCATTAAACCTTACTCGTCTTTCTGACGTTCTCCTGTAAGCTTTGCTATTTCTTAGCCTAAACCTCACGCCGCGCTTTTTTTTCTCCAACCAGCGCTTTATGTGCGTCTTTTCCTGCTCAGTATCCCATCACCACAACAACCATTTTTGGTCTCGTGCATACCGTGTCATAGCTGTGAACGTAATAAATATTTATTAAATGCTCTATGATATTTTGCAAGCGTGGCAGCTTTCCGTAGATATTTTACAGGCTCCCTTATGCCAATGACTTAGCCTGTACTGCAACAACAAGAGGAAAGCAAAGCAGAGCAGCGAAAACCACCAAGCGGTTGTGGGCTGGTAAAGAATGTTGGGCAGAGATTTTCTCGTAAAATCGTTGACATAATGTCGTACAAATCCGCCCTTCCACCGCAACCGATGCGTTGTGTATCTCCTACGCAATGTGGCGTACAACTAACTGTCACTTTCTCACTAGATACCCGACTAAATGATTAATGATCAGAGATCATCGAGATCGACCCTAGATCCATCCTCAGCATTCGAAGTCAAAGGACAAAAACCGCTCCAGGTTCATGTTTGTTTTTGAGGATGGCATCCCAGTGAACGAACCTTCGTGTAGCGAGTGCTGACTCATTCGAGCGAAAATTATCAACGTTCGGCTGTTTAGCTCTTGAGCATATATAAGCATGTACAACATATCATGCATATATTTTAATTACTATAACAACGCTATAAACCAAGCGAACTGGAACGCTATATTTGTTTTACTCTTTCATCATTTTTATTTATTCACATCCAGCATTATTATATAGCCTTTAGGATTTAATACTGGCTTCCTAAAGAATCCCACATTTTATTTATTGCAACAACAATTATCATGAAACAAAACCGCCTATGACAAATTAATTATATTTACGCAACATTTAGAGGTAAAACATCCAGTTTTTACTAGGTTTTATTAAATATAAGCATCTTGTATTATTTACAAAACATTGCATAAGCACTGATATTTTGGCTCATTTTGCCCCAGTGTAGACAGCTTATGTTTTGGAATATGATCATGTTGTTCTATATTCAAATTTTATGCATGAATAAACATTTTTTCTTTTTTTGCCAGCTAAAAGTTTTGATCAAAAAATGACTTTCTTCATCGCTGACGAAGATGATGAAATCTCAGTCAAGCAACATATGTTTTTGAGGCGTTATTTGAAATTCCATGGCATGCTTATATTTCCTCGTGTTTTATTCCTGTCCCACTTCAATTACAGGTACAAAGCAAACATCCCTGTAAAATATGTTTTAATTGTTCGGTTAAAGGAATTGAAAGCAATACAGCTTGTGAGAAAATTTTCTTTTTCTTTTAAAAACAGTGTTCAGCAATCAAAATAGATTCATTTTTTCATGTCTAATTGTATGCTTATCTTCTATGAAAAATGTATGGAAGTAACCAGTATAGAGTTACTCATTTAAATGATACCTGCACGATAACACAAACCTCGATGAGCAGGTATTCGAAATCTAACAACAGTTTTTATCTGTTAAGCGTTGAATTAAAATCAATATAGTATTTTTTTTGCATTATATTAATTTATCTCTTTTTCTCAGGCCACACAATGTAAGATAGTGTTGACCCATTTGATTTTTCATAATGTTGTTTGTTGACATTTTTGAACACATTCGATGATAGGTTTTATTCAAATTTTTGTTTACATTTTGCGATTGCATGGATCGGAATGGATAAAACGCATCAAAAGTTTTTTGTTTTAGAGCAATATTTTAAAACCCGAAAGCTACCTTACTCTCTGTGGAAAATATAACCCCACCCTCCTTCACAGTGCGGGGGTTGAATTTGCATATTAATTCAAAAAAGGTATTTTTAACATGTTTTTACGTAGTAACACGTAATCTTAAAAATATAAGACGAAATTGCAATAAACGTTGGCAATCTAGAGCGGCTATTGCGTTGGTATAAGTGACTAGCTCTAGCTTTACTGGAGCGATGGATTATTTATGTTCACTAGATAAATATACCATCGAGCTCCACAAGTTTGTAAACAATCTTTATAATATGCTAATAAACTAATCAAGCCGTTTTTTAGCGGTCAAGGTTATCACTTAATTCAACCATGTTAACATACATGCAATTAATTATTTGTTCTCCATTCATTCCATTCCATCCATCACAATTATCTGAGTTCACCGAAATTCCAGTGACTGAACTTTACGTCACGAGCAATACGTTCAAATCATGTATGTTTATCATATTTTTTTTACATTTTTATTCAAACTGATATATCTGAATCTAAATGCAGCATTGATTGGATTTCTTACGTGCCGCTAAAATGAGCAACCACCACCGTTCTGTTACCTTCAATCGGAGCTGCGCTTTTCATACCAACCTATCTTCTCAGTATGAAAATCTCAATCGTCCAGTTGCAGCTGGCAATTGCCTCAACTCCCTAAGCTCATAAATATTATGATAAGGCAAATGAAATATTACCTACTCACAGCACCGCCGCCGCCGTCAATATAATACAACGTGAACTACACTTCACGGCCTGTGCCATTTGAATACTGCTACCTTTCACACACATTTCGCGCTTGGATGGGACAGGCTGCTACCAACTCTATTTTACGTCCTGTTATCTACCAACGACATTTTCACATAAGGACTAGTTCTGACAGTGCTGCATGAATCTGTCTTAACGTTGTAGGTTACTTTACAAACCATACATACAGCAGAGGATTGAGGTGTTTCATTGATCCCGACTTACGCATCAGAAGGTTAACGACTTTTTTCCTCCATAGACCTCGGGCACACATTCTTGTAAGCGTAAAGTGATATTTATTGGAATGAACACCCCGGCGTCAAAAGCTCGCCGTTCCAGTTTGAGGTGGCTTAACGGGGCGGAATGTAATGTGCGAAAAATCCTGAACCAATATTTTCACCTCTGCTCACCCGGAAAAGGCTTCTTGTTGCACGGCGCTGTTTGTTTACCTTTTCCCATCTCCATCAGCGAAGGTGTGCAAACGGCTGCGGGAGCCGTGTGAGCAAAGGGTTGTTACGCCCGCTACAAGTTGATGAAAGATTTGTGAAAAATGGTGTGAAGAAAAGCAATCAGTAAACATCGGACCGTACAGAACTCACCCAAACCCAAATCAAAAATTGAGAAAAATCACGCCCCTATGTCTCGCGGCAACATCGCCCATGTTCGCAGCGCCCCGGCTGACGTAAGGAGCGCAAGCAATATCTGGCCAAAACTCTACCGACACAAAAAAAAATCAACCTCCCCTTTAAGCGCCACCACCATGCGGGAAACACCTTCCTTTCCAGCCGTGCGTCCACTTGTGCATGAAAGAACATTTAACCACTTTCACGCTTCAGGTCACGGTCGAAGAAGTCTGTTCGACGGATCATTGCGCTGCCGAATGTATGCGCGTTCGTGCTTACTGTTGAAACATGCAACTGTAAACCCTAGCGCGATTGTAGTCTCCTTGGATGGAAAATCTATTTTCTACTCTATTCATAACGTTTTAATGGTTTACCTTCTGTGTTTGGGATGTTTTGTTTTGCGTTGAAACGTTTAACTCTGATTTGCGAAGCATCGTATATTGTTGTTCACATACATCATTTTAAATTTACATACAATTCCTATCGATTGATTATTCTTTGTACTATAGAAGATAATTTCAACCGGAATGCAAAGATGGTTTCCATATTGGCAACCATCTTGTAAAACGTGAAACATCATTCTAATCATGTTGTAACAACTAATCGATGTGGTATTACTGCAACGTTCCACATTTTAATTTTATTACGCTAATTAATCGTACGTTGGCGAAATTGTTACAAAGCTGCCAATATTCTAAAACACCATGTCCAACGATTAGTGCTACATCAAATTGTCGTTCGCATTTACTTCCACTTCAATAAACGCAAGGCATTTTCATTACAACCTCCAGCAACATAACGAGAGCATTCTTTTAACTTGTAACGATGCATTACCTAAGGCAGCTGCGTCAAGCCACTGACAAATAGCTTGAAATATATTTGCAAATTACTCTGCTTTTTTATCCAACGAACAAGGCGTAGAGTCATAAATCTTTTTGCATTACATCACTTGATTATCATTATTTCCTTATTGGTAAATACTTGACAAAACAGTTATTTAAGTTTGAAATTGGATACATTATCAAACAATCATAACATGAAATCGAAAGTATTCTCATTTTCCGAGTATTAGTTTTAACGTTAAATATACTGCTTCGGTGTCTTCATCAGTTTGATTGCTTGGCTCCGCTTTGAGCTGAACCAGCCGAATCTAATCGTAAAATTTACTTCAATGACGCTATGTGCTCATTCGCTCGTCAGTTTGAGGGTGCATCCTGCTGAGCAAGCATTCAATATCCGCTGGAATCTAGAAATGATCGTAAATTGAAATAAATTAAGCTGTTGAACAAATTTCCTATCCAAATAAATGACTTATCGATCGTCGAAATCTTGTAAAGTCACAATCAAGAAATCATTTTATAAAAAAAACCATTACAAAAGCATTTCAATTTCTTTGATTTTTATTCCTGTTACTCAAAGAGTGAAAGATAAAGAGCTTTATTTGATATTATTACCACATTTTATCGATAGTCAGTAAGGATGGGATGACACCGATTTCGAGTTGGACGAGTACTCTCGACAGATATCCTGCTGAATACAGCGTTGTTCACAATACTCAGCATGCGATCTATGCTGTTTTATAATTATTATACATATATTTTTTGCATGAAGTGCAATACCGTCCCACGTTTTATAACGAAAAAAAGAACTCTTATCGAAAATATCACAAAAAAAAATCCCCCAGAATAAATAATGAACCCCACCCAAACGCCTGAACATTTGAAACATTATTTACTTGTTTGTGCCGCTTGACCTTGCACGAGGTTAATTCCTGAACCTTCTGATATTTTATCCCTTAGCACTCCATGCAATAAGCTAACTTACCAGCAGAACTTCAGCATCCTGCAGCTTTTAAGGAAAACGAAATTGATGGTTATTTTTCCACCTACTGACTTAGAAACCACTTTCGACACAACGTGACGGAAACAGCAGCAAACTTCATTTGCCACTTATTAGCTAGTCGCTTGCTTTCGGTCAGCGGTACGTACGTCTCGGGTGGAATTGTATGAAAAGCCAAAAAAAAATTCTTTGGTCTGTAATACCGATGGAGCACCGACAGTCTCTAGTTTGTAACGTGTTATCTTGGTCTTTTGCCATTTCTTCGCCAGTTCGCTCCAAGTTTAACGATGCAGGAAGTGTTGAGTTCGTGTAGCGATAAACAAATTACGACAATCACTTTGTCCTTTGCTGATTCTCCCCAAGACCGATAGCGTGTATTCCCGACCATCAGCGTTGAAATATGTTGTCTAGGTCTTGCGCCTTCGGGAACGCAGCGAACCCCTTTGGCGTAACTTTTACCTCAAAAAAATTGTTAGTGTTTTATTCCTTCCTCTTGTTTAGCTTTGCTTGCGGGTGCTATTCATGGTGGAAAAGCTTCTTGCTTACCCTTGAAACCCTGCACCAGCGGAATGAGGTCGATGGTTAGACATGAAAATTGAAATCATTTTCTATTTTGCTTCACCAAACTGGCCGTCCACAGACTGGCATCTAGCGATGCCAGGAAACACGAAACACATGGAGGAAGCGGATGATCTATGTTTGAACTATCTCAAATGCTTAGCGCGGTTTATCCTAAGGAACACTTGTGGCCATACTCTAATACACCTAGTAAAAGTACGCTCATGGTTTCCTTCTCGCTTCATTACACGTAACATTCCACATCTCGGCTTTTATTAATGGCCTCTCATAATTTTTAGCACTCAACTCAACACAAAACACTCCATTTATAACTCTGACGAACAGGGTAGACATGTACACTTGCACTCGAACTCACCACATGGGGTGTACATCTCGTAAGAAGATTTGTACATATTCACTACCTATCTCATTCATCCTATTCTTATTCAACCCAGGAAAACCGCTTCGCAAAAAAAACAACTTTACAATGCGATTTAATTACGTCTTGAAATTTGTTAAGATCCTCAGCGATTCTTAACATTTTTAATCACTACATAGCATTCACAATTAGCGCAAAAAAAAAACTGGGAGTACCTACAATCCGTATTTTGTTTAATCATAACGTCATTAGGCCATTCGCTTGAAACTACCCTCATAAATCGATCGAAAAGTTTCACAGTCATTTCAATCGTACCATTGCAATTTTCCTTCCATTTTCATCTCATCTCATTGCTGTGAGCTAAGACTTTTTCGATAAGCTACACCTGTGCAAGTGTAGCAATCATTACTAAAAGTTCGGCCATTTGGTACGACCAGCAATTATTATGGAAACAAGAAGTTTTCCATACTATTATTTACTCAATTGAGCTTTTCAACACAAGTATCTTTGATTGCAATAAGTATTCTATGTAAGACTATCTACCATGACTGCCTTTTTCCTCTTCTTTTTGGCGTAAATGACCTAAGGGCTATGCCGGTCTTCTAGAGGCATATTAGCGACTTTGCTTTACCACGAAGCCCGATAGTCAATCGTTGCCAGGAAAAGACAAGTCCGGATGAGAATTAAACTACGTCCGCCTTTACAGCAGCCGGCGTGTCTATCTATTAGACCAGCCAACGGCTGCCCAGTTTCTGTTTCTGTTGTACAGTTTAGCAAATTAGCTCCCTACAAACCAGTTTTTCGTCTGCGTTGGTTATTATACAAAATTCACTATAGAACAGGTATTCAATAATGCTGTGTGATTTAGCGAACTTCTAGAAACCTACCAACTTTGTAGCAGTGCAAAATTAAGAAGCTCATTGTGACACCATCAGAGCTGCTGCTGGTCACTGACGGCACCTAAACGAGACTTAATGGCATCTTCTGTATCTGCTCGTGCTGAAGCAACTGGTATAAATCTTCAATGCTGACATTTGCCACATACCATTAGTTGTAATTTATGTACATTTGTAATTACATCCTGGTCGTTGCGAGACGAATTTCCACACTGTTCGCTGTCTTGACCACGAAAAATATTCCTTCTCTGCTGCGATTATTCTGCAAAGCACGTCGCATCTATTCCAATGCTTGTGGTAGTTTGTATAAAATCTAAGTGCACAGAAGAGATTAAAGGATTTCCTGTAATAAAGATACAGGTATAAACTAAAAGATTTCAATGCATTGAGTACGATATAGCTTTAAAATTGTTTGGAAGATTTTTGGAATTGAAATCTTACAGTTGTAAAGCTAATTTTCTTTACCACTGGTATAGGCTATAAATCAGAATAGATACTCTCCTCAAGTTTGCTCATCCATACCGAAAATAAAGAAATGAATTCCGACGACCCCTTAGCGGCACCTTGCGTACTTAACGCTGTCAAACAAACTCAATTTAGCTCTTTGTTTACACTCTAAACTCGCCGTGTTTACCTTTGCATTAAAGCAATAATTTCCATTAACGAGCAGGATTAATTCAAGTGAGCGGCAGAACAACACTCCATACTAAAGCGATTTTGAAAGAGGATCAATGATGAACGACAAACTTGGATTAGATGGTGTACCGGAGCGCTGAAAAGCGGTACCGCGTTGAAATGTTTATCGATATCAGATAGTTGAGCTATATTTGCATTATACTAAACGTGACTCTAAGAATAGCTGTGGCGATTAAATGTATATTAACCTAGTAGAACCCTTATTGCGTGATTTGTTGAAAATTAACTGATTAACTCATGTCCTACTACTTCACACGTTTCCTAAAGTCGCCTCGTTACTTTAATCAGGGAACGATTTTTTTATTTTGTTAATTCGCTTTCAACAATTTCGTTCACTGCTCGCCGGCTGTCAATGTTTCTTAATTGAAATAGCAAACTAGCAAACCATTTCAAAACAGTAGAATTAAAGATAATGTTTTTAGAATTATATTATGCTGTGTGATACTTAACGATTCACTTTATTGAAAAAAAAATACAATCATTGAAACACTTTTAAGGGCAGACTGATTTCCATATCGGGTGCGTGGTGCAGAGCATTCCGAATGGTGACATCTTGTGTGAGTATTTATAGGTTAATTTGTATAAATTAGCAGTAAAAATCAAGACTAGAATTGATCCACTCGAATTACGTGCTACACCGTTACCGTGGTAGTGCGTCTGCCCGAGCGGCAAGGGGAATTATACGGTCAAAGTTTCTAAGACGGTCTTATCACCTCAGCTATGAAAATCCTACCACCTAGTTCCCTGTCTGAAAAAATATTAAGCTGCTTAAAACCAATGAATATTTGGCATCACTAAAGAATGATTAGCCAAACCAATACCTATCGAAATTCCTTTGAGAACTCTTCAGGTGTTTCTTCTTCTTAACGAATTTTAAATGCTTCCTCTTTCTTGGCGTAAGCGACCTACACGCGGTTTTGCCGGCCTTATACAGGATTACTTGACTTATTTTTACCACGTAGCCGGATAGTCATGCCCGGCTACGGGGGTACAGTTCGGATGAGAATTGAACTACATCCGACCTTTACAGGTGCGTCTATCCATAAGACTCCGGGCTACCCTTAATGCTGGTTGGCTGATTTTAAATGCACGCTGCTTTAATCGCTCAAATTTACAAAATTACCTTTTACATATTTTTGTTCATATCATGTCGGACGTAGTTCAATTCTCACCCGGACTGTCCCCCCGTAGCAAGGCCTGACTATCCGGCTACGTGGTAAAACATAAGTCTAGATAGCCTGTATAAGACCGGCATGACCTCGTAGGTCGTTTACGCCAAGCAAGAAGATATTTTTGTTCATGTCTTTACCTTAAGTTCAATGCCTTCAATGTTCTGCAGAAATTTCAAATCCACTCAGCACCAAATACAAACTTTCTTTGCTCAGTCGTATTTCGACACTGTTGAGTGTTTCATCGAAGTTTCATCACATGAAATGGATGGGCCTAACCTTCATCACTTTGTTCTGTTTGTTTCTTCTTTCTAGACCGTTTCGGTGACAGTTTCGGTACTAACGCTGACGTTTATTTCGATCGATCGATGGTATGCGATATGTTTTCCCCTTCGCTACAAGCCGAGACCCGAACGTGCCTGGCGCTCAATTGCCCTCATTTGGCTCATTGGCTTCCTGTCGGGTAAGTTGTCGGGTGCTTAACTCATCCTAACTCGTCCGTAACTCGTTGACATTGTTGCCCATCACAGTTTATCATATCGCATCATCAGATTTCCTGTGGTGTATATCAATTGACACATCAAAATATTTATGATTAATTATTAGCTCGTTTTCAGGTCAGTTTATACCTTTTCCCTTATTTTTTGGCATTAAGCAACGACGATGCTTCACCTATTATGCAACATTGTTTAAAAAAAAATAAATCCCCCTGGTTATAAATCCTCTAGGTTGTGTTGTGTCAAAATTTTCATTGTAATCCTCATTCAAGTTTCCCTTTACCATAAAATAGTACAGAAAATGTTATAAGATAAACTACTCTTGATATTAAGAGTTGTAGCCTAACTAGCACACCGAGTAACAAAAACTCAATGTAGGTTTTCATGGAGGGTCGTATAGAAACCGCTTTATACAAACAAAAAATACTCCCACCATGCAAATGGCTCGAAATTAAATATTTTGCCGTTACGTCAACGATTTAAACATTGTGCGGTTCATTGAGGCATACGAAGGATCTGCCGCAAACGCAAATGGCTTGGAACAGTTACAAAAGGAAGCAAAATTAACATTCCAAGTTTAACGAATCCTCCCATAGGTCGTACGTTTCCTCATCTAGCATGATGATGTCTTGAATCTAATACACCATCTGCTGCACTATGGTGCGGAGTAAATTGCTCGATTTTGAGCACCAATTCTGGCTGGCTCTAGTCGGCAGATTGGACTAACCTCAATTGCAAATATAAAATAGCGTGATGGGTGTACCCTAGATCATTTGATTTTATAACTCTGTTATCGTACTGTAAAACCGGCGAAGACCTGCAAGTATTACTTCTCTGTTGCTGGAATGGTCGATGCGTTGAATTCAATCAATTGATTTATGTAAACGCTAGACAATTTTTTCCCATTTTACAACAATAGTCAACTTAACCTTCATTCATTGTATTGTAAACATCAATATCAATTATATTAATTTTTGATAATGAAATGAAATTTACTAGTCTTTACAATCATCGTCATTTGAGTGGGAAAAAAACATTTTCTTCGCAGGTAAATTAGCAATAACACGGTTGTATTCATAGATAAATTACTAGCCCCATGATGATGGTTTTTCGTATTGCCAGCACGCTTCAAATCAACTTTTTTTAGTGTTCAGTGTATAGGCATAGTGTAAAAAGCAAAGGATAAAAAACATAGAAAACATACCTCCAAGATCCAAGAATTAAATTAAAAATGTCTAAATGGCCCTGATGATGGACCAACAATATCAATTCCGCTGCAGCTCTTTAATAGTGGTTTCAAATCTTTTTCCACATTTTGGTATCATATTAAAGCCCTTTTCTGTGCTATTTTTATTAAAAACAATCCTCTTCGCTCTTTCACGCTCCCTCTTTGGCTTCATTACGCTACGGTGGCGCTGTGCAGATCTGCCAGAATTCCTGGTCCTTACAACGAGACGCAAGAAGCTGCGCTTTGACATCAAACTTTTCACCCAATGTGTTGCGACGTGGGACAAAGAAACGGAGAAAACTTTCTACATCGTCAAGTTTGTGCTGCTTTACACGTGAGTACCAAAACTTCTCAGTATAAACTTCAATTCCGTCTAGCATACTTGTTCTTCTTAAGCCACGATACAATACTACGATGACTTCTAATGCTCTTTTCTGTGTAGCATTTATTTTGTACTGAAAATTAACTTAAGCTTAAACTTCAGTACAAAATCTGTTACAACAATCACGTGTTACACTGTCTAATGCTTTCCACTACTTTTGTTAATTATGTAGAGCAACAGATAAGTTTGCATTATCTCTCGTTGTTATTACTACGCTCATTTTCACATACCTTCAAATGATACATTCTGTTCATCAATTCAGTCCAAATCGCTTGTTCGTCAACAATCAACATAGCTTTTTTTTTTCCTTGGTCACAGATAAACCGCCATTCACACCATACCTATTAATAGGAGCTTTTGTGCTTTTCTACGCAAACGAAAGGAACAGCCAAAAATCACGACTTCATGTGTAAACACAAAGCTCTACCATTCATTGCACCACCCGTAATCAAAAAGCAGTCAACTTTGATATCGCTTGATCGCAATTGCGTCAAGCATGCCCACACACACTAGTTGTATACTTTGGGTTTAGTAATGTGACTTGGGTAATATTTATCGTTCATATTTGTTATACACACTTTGGGCCAACTATCGACCACCAATCGATGGGCTTCGGTTGTGTTACAACAAATCGAAAACAATCTTACCATCTCTCCCCACAGCCACACCGCCCACAATGGAGCGAGACGTGGACCTTTTTCTGGTTTGGAACGAATCGCTATAATCAGCTTAGAACCGGCTTCCGTGCATAGCCCTGGTCTGTTCCCATCTGTTTCGCCCGTCCCAGAGATGGCGTATGACATTATGTTATGTCCTTTGCCAGAAGGCTCGAGTCGTACGATGGTATGAAAGATATCTTTTTCACATTCGATCCACTACAACCGGTACCGTGTCGCTTCCGGCACTGTAACGTAGGGAACAGAAGCAAAAACTGTCTACTATTTCGAAAAACAAAAGATTCCCTTTCATTCCCTAGTAACTTGGTTTTGGTTTTGACTTTTGTTTTTCGGATAAAAGTATCCCACTAGCAATTGGCACCTACATCATCCAACAGGACGCACAGTAATCCTCACAGCACGAGTGGAGTGAATTAAAGACGATTCGGAAGTGGTCGCTTACCGGAAAACGATAAGAAAACTGGGTTGTTGGTCCCAAAAATGGGAGACGAGGGAGGCGAGAAGAAAAATAAATTTGAGCAACATGCGGCCACGCATTGCGAATAAGATTTCACCAAATGATAAACCGGTAAAATCTTATTCACTGACATCAACGCCCATGCGCCCATCCTTCCGGACACCCTTGGCTTCCGGAAGCCGAGGGAAGATGGGTAGCCTGCGGTGACTTCCCATACAGAAACGATTATTTCTCACGCATACGAACCGAAAGGCCCTCCCTCCCCGGTATATATTCGTGTAGCTCGTTCAATGATACAACAAATATCTGCTGTATACACATTCCTTGAACAAAACTGTTCAAAGGGCTTTACATTGTTTCTGTTCGCCACAGTGCAGAAAGCGCGGATATTGGATGAAATATTCGCGCCACGTTCCCACGAGAATTCTATTGACATTCCTTGGCGTATGGAATATAAGCATTTTTTATGTACGTTAAAGTGAAATCAATGCGATGAGGCTGCCTATGCTGCTGTAAGTAGAACCCACCGCTAGAATGCTACATAAAAAGGGCCTTATCATCGGAAACCCAAGGGATGGTACAAAATTAGCTGACAAAATCTGCACCGATTCTCCAATCGCCTTGGTGACATTTGAACGATTTTAATTTGCCCTCGGATTGTGTGTGCTGAAAATAGTACTACAACATTCTCATACATTAGTTTAACCGCATACGAGCTACTTGTTGCGGTTCTACTCGTTTCAATTAGAGATTCCGCAAGACGGATTAAAAGTTATAAGTTTTAGTAATTCGACGGAACTTTTTTTAAATTGTTTAGCGTTGATGGTATTCAAAAATCGTCTCTCGTATTTTGTCTACAATACATCTTTTATAAAAGGATTTTTTTTCTTTGACTCACGCCAACAACACGGTTCGTGTTCCTAAACAGCGTATCAATACATTATCCCTTTAGCCAACCGCCTTTATCAGCTAATAAAAAGACCACTTTTTGTTCGTTCAAGGATAAAGAAATGAAAGCACCAAACATCGTCATCATCTCCCGAAATCGTGCCTGTGATCTCCTGCCGCACCAAAGTTGTGCTATGTAAACACCACTGACCCCCTTCATATCCAATAATCATTATCACCATTGTTTATTGTTTTCATTTCACGTGACAGCGTTGCTCGTCGTGCTTACCCGTCGAGCAAATGTAATATCGTGGAGCGTTCGTTGAATTTTTCCTCCCTCTCGCTTCAATCTTATCGAAACCATTTCTCTCCTTCGAATTTAGCCGGATAAGTGTCGGTGTCCGCTTGAGCCCTTCGCTTGCAAGGATTATTCGACTAAATGTATGTCTCTGTTTCACCATCACTTTTTGTTATCCCTTTTTCCCACAGACTTCCGCTTCTATTCATGACCGTAGCCTATTTCCAAATCGTTCGTGTACTGTGGCGCTCGGACACTATCCCCGGCCATCGGGAATCCCGCAATCAGCCATGTGGCAGTAAGTATCAACACAATGCTACGCTGCTAATTTCCAGTTCCAGTTGCAGTGCCGTACCCAGCTACCCTTTGCACCATTCTACTACCGTGATGATTTCATTTCCCAAACCAGATCATTTACCAAGCCAGAATTTACTTTAGGGCTGTGAAAAGCTGATTCATGAAAATGTATCCCAAAGCGGCTACATCAACCCTTCGTTCAGTGAGCTTCCCAATATTACCTAGTTGTCGATTTTGATCCTACCTAACGCGTTCCCACAACGGCAAACAAAAAATAGACACTGCCATCATTCAGATGTCCCAGACTGCCTTCAGTGTTGGCCAGTATTTCCCACACATGCACACACAAACACACATCACAATATGTTCACATCGTTGAGCTTCTATCCCGCGTGTGTGGTGTGTGTTTGTTTTATCGGCACTCATTTTTTTCTCCACTATCTTTCTTTCGTTCACTGATATCCTTTTATCCTAACAGTTCACAGTACCAGGACGACACTGAATTGCGTGGGGAATACAAGCACTATGGGACAGCTGAGAGCACGCCGGAAAGCAGCAAAAATGTTAGTAGCAGTGGTGATCATGTTCGCCGGTTGCTATTTTCCAGTGCACATGCTAAACGTCGCAAGGTAAACAGAGTGTGGTTTTTTTTTGCGACACAATACGCCTCCATTAAGCCTAGCAATAACGTTATATGTTATTCTTAACACGCGTTCATTAATCACATCTGATTTAGTAAAATGCTTTTGGTATTGACACATTTACATTTGGGCAATACAAATTTACCATAATTTTGTTTAAAATGGTGATTACTCATACAAAAACTGTTACAATTGTGAAATAATTATTATTTTTATAAGATGATTCATCGCCCGCTTTAATTTGTATTGCTGCACTTGTATCATCACCATATCATCATATATTTTATTCTCTATTTTCTTTCCCTTGTCTCTGTATAGGTATACTGTCGATATTGGACAAAGTGATATCGTGGCTGTGCTATCTTTATTTTCTCACTGGCTCTGCTACGCAAACAGCGCCGTCAACCCTGTGATCTACAACTTCATGAGCGGTAAGTCTGGATAATATCAGCGATTGTGTACATGTTTCAATCCGCTCATTTAAAACCTACACGCTATGGAGCTTTTCCCAGGAGAGTATGATCGCTTATAACCCTTTTATCGTTACTTCAATTTGCTGCCCTTTTAGTATTGTAATTTTAGTTCGCTACAATGTCTAGTGAACAAATACAATCATCATACAACTGTTTTTGAAAGGTTGACTTAAGTTTTTCTACTTTTCTAAAGATTCTATTGATTTGTTTAGATATGTTTTTTAATAACTGGTTTCACCAATGGTTCCCATCGGCGGGACAATACATGACAATAACCGGAACGGACTTTGGGGCTTATTCTTTAGTGAAGAGTTTGGCAAGCTATTGAGTGATCGGGGGGCTCTGGCTTTCTAACTACGGAGCGACATCGAGATCTCAAAAGTCACTGAGCTTGGCAACGAGGACAGAGGAGGGTGTTGCTATTTTATTCATCCCAAGTCACTTCTAGACAAACTCACTTAAAACATCATAACTATAACTATCCTTGACGTCCTCTCGGGACATCTACGGGTAGGGCTTAGACTACTATGTCAAGGCGTGGATGGAATTGCAGTGATATTTTATGTTTTTCTTTAGACCCCAACTTTTTCAGCTGAGGATGCTATCTCTGAAACTATTGTTTTCCAGATCTCACCAGATACATTTTTACTTGTTTTCCAATTGTAGCACCTTCAAGGGCTTTGATTGTTAAATACCTGCGTAGTATGATAGCATTGCATAAGATTTACTTTTGAAACATTCAGGGTTAAAACGCACAAATAAGCCCAATGAAACGGTACATGGGTTTTTTATTTTTACACCAAAATAGGTTTAGCCCAAAATAGACATAAGCCGTAGAAAATAAAGTCTTTTTTTTTGTTAAAAGTCTGCTTTGCTCGGTCAGGAAAACACCCAGTATGGCTAAAGATATTAGATGTATCTAAGCAACCAAGATATTGAGTATCATGGAAACTATGTAGTTTTGCGTGCTGTGAAGGTGAGTGTTACCTTTCTCAGTATGGTGAGTGTTACTTTGTTCCCTAAAGTGAGCAACAACCTTACTACAATTTATATAGCGATGTTCATCATATTTTTCGAGTTTAGTAGTTCACGTTATTTAGAGGTAATCTAGAGTGACATATAGGTTTCAAAACAAGCGACCGAACGATGATGATACTTTCTTGAGCCTCGAGACCTTCTCGACGGTGTAGATACATTAACACTTAAATGTCCAATGGCGTCAGTTCGAAGGATTCTTATAAGGACTTAATTATTACAAATTGAAAAGCCTCATCTATTGATTTAAAAACATAAAATTAACGAAACTCATTAATATCCTGCGTCAAATTGCAAAAACAAAGTATGGAACACGTTACGCATTTTTTTTCTGCGACGCTCTGAGATAGCTTTTTTTCATTTCAATTAATTTACGGTAGAAACAAACCTTCAAACATAACCATTAGCCCTCGAAAATATTCATATTCCGTTCGCAAACGTTTCTCATACGAGGTTAACGGAGTGGTTTAACCGTTTTTCGCAAAGCATTACACTCGATACAACCGATATCATTATCCCATGAGCGTTTTGAGATTGGTTTTGTCAAGCGTTTACCGTTTTGGTACACCGTACATTTATTTTATTCATAGCCCATAGCATACCTACAAACAGCCGCAGCAACATGTTCATCAAGAGTGAAGAATGTAGCAAAACTCAAAGCAAAAAACATGAAAAACGAAACAATATTCTGTCAGCGACATCACGGTCCCATGTTTACACACTTCGTTAGACAATATCGCATGGACTGCAGCACGATCGACTGGCTCTTGTTGTTGCAAAGGGCGCAAAATCAATTATGTATGTACGCCCAAGCAGAGAATGGGGAACGGGCGGATACGGGTGGAAGTCATTTCATCTACACTTCTTGCGTTGACGCGAGGGCTATACATCGCGTGACACGATTAACTTTTGATCCTTCGTCCATTGCAATGGGCATCCAAGTTTTCATCGTTTAATGAAATGCGCTTTGAACGCAAACGTTCAAACATAGACCATTTTTTTTGTCTTCAACTGTAAACGTGGATTATTTGCTTAAAGTGTGCAACATTTTAATTGAACCTGCCTAACGTCGTACCTTTGCAAGCATTTACTAAGCGACAGTGTAATTTAAAACGTGTGTTAAATCGTTCAATAAAACCAACCACACAATCACGACGAGTGCTTTTAACGAGTGAGATAGAGAGTGAGAGAGAGAGAAAGAGAGAAGGAGAGAGAGAGAGAGAGAGAGAGTGTGTGTTTAGCTAGCTTACCTGCAAGCCACGCTTGTATCGGTGCAGTAGTTTGTCCGTGTTGTTTTACGACGGAACGGACTGGCTTTTACTCCTAAAAACTCCTTTCTTTCGGTCTTCGTTTGCAAAATGATAATTAGAATTGTCTCTACAGTCATTTTACTTCTGCTTATTAACACCTTAACCACCAAATCATCCAATTATGCCAAGATTGTATTGTATGACTTTCAATAATTTCAATGTGCCGATATTTTTAAGTGCGTGCCTTATATATCCTTTATTCGATTTTCTAGAAATGAAAAGGGCAACTCTAACAACGATCTATTTCTTATGCTTTTCCTTTTCTTTTTTGCAGGGAAATTTCGCCGTGAATTTAAAAATGCACTAGAAAAGTGCCGCTGCCTGCGAAACTCCCACGCCTATGGTGGTCGTGTCGGGGGCTACGACGACCGTTCACTATGCCACACGGCGACACGATTAAACGTGAGCCCCAGTACCAGAAGCAATTATCATTTGGCCAGTGTAAGAGATGCCAGGTTTAAGGTTATTTCAATTTTCTTTTCCATTGTGCTTTTAAGAGCGCTAAGCTTACTTCCTATTCCTATCCCTACCACCACACGTAACACGCGCCACCACCAACGAAAGCAAAGATTTATAGTGCGTTAATATTTCCTTTCTAATGTGTACCTTTTACCCCATGCACATGGTTCGCTACGCGCTCACCCAAACAGCAACACACCCAGCAAACGTCATTCAATGGCAGCCGACATCAGCACGGCCGTAACAGCATCAATCATCCCGGCAGTCTGCAGCCACAAATCTCGCCAATCTCCGTCGAGGAACGACTGGCGCTCACCAAAAGCTTGGACGGCGAGACCCTTCAGCTGACAAATCGAAAAAACTGTTCCACCCTCACAGGAAATAATGGAAGCGGCCTAGGAAGTAGCAATGGAAACGGAGCCGGTAATGGTAGCTCATCCTTGCTACACCAGCATGGTAACCTGCACAGCCACCACAGTGAACAGCACCATGACCCAAGGCTCACAGATGGTTTGATGACCCGTGAGGATGGTGCCACTTTACAGGAACAATCCGCCACTGCCCCAACGACCATGCTAATGATTGTAAATAAATCGAGCAATTGTACCATTGGTAGCACTTGACAGGCAAAACTGCACGTCTCCTGGCGGAAACCGCGACCGGACAAGAAACCGTGGACGCAGTTGCAGTAGGAATCGAACCCTTAACCCTTTACAAACACGACAATGAATGGCAAAACAAAACTAGATCGTGCTCGAACTGCGCGTCATTAGATAGTATTCCAAAGATGTAAAAAAAAAAACATCGATTGCAGTAAATATAGATTAAGTACGGTATATCTTATGAAGGATGTTCAGTCGATATATGTCTCGCTGATATCCGCAAATGAATGTATTATTAATGTACGTCATGCAGTAGCAAAGAGAATGGGAACGAACTCGAAAAAGCTGCAATGGGGAACCACAAAAGCCGAAACCATTAATTAACTACTTGTTGGAGTATCATCATCTACGGTCAGAGCTTTCGAAGAATACTAACTAACTAGCGAATGAATAGTGGTTGGGTCAGCGAAAATTATGAATCCCGCTCATTTTACCATAACATAAAACCAACTAAAACGAACAAAATGATGGTTCACGAAAACCAAGACTAGTAAAAAACATATGCTTGGGGCTTCCAGTTGGCTTTGTTCGGTGGCACTCTAACAACATAGTTGCAGCTTCGCACGACTGCATCACAATTGATACACACCTGCGTCTAACAAATCGTGTTGTACTTCCAAATCAATTGTGATGCTATCCAGCATATTGTCACATTATAATACTATATAGGCTGCCATGCTGCCCTTTACAGCGTGAAAAAACAAGCAGCAGGAGCAGCAGCAGCAGTAGTTGAACAGTTTATCTCTGGTGGGCAAAATGATAATCTGAACAACTACTGTCCGTCGTTTCGGCTCGGGTTAGTTCCATGGCGTGCTACGTGTACAGTTATTCTACTGGAAAGATTAGAGAAAAGTAGAGCAAAATACACGAGAATCATTCATCCTGACAAACATCAGCTCCGATTCTCTCAGCGTTAAGATGCTCGAGACGAGAAATGACTTTTTTCTATTGTAAATATTGTTATAGCTAATACATTCGTGTAACGATACTTTCTGTATAAATGAGGCTCCAGCTAAGCAAAGAAGTCAATAAAAAATACCAAAGTGAAAGAAATGTTACATACATTTGGGCTCACAACAGATGACAACGTTCGAATGCAAGTACAAACAGTATTAAAAAGTTTCATTTAAATTTACACATTTTGAGTGGTTCAACTACCAGTCCAAAAAAGAAGAATTATCACAGCTCGTTAGAAAACCTAGCCGCATAACTTATGTTAAAAAGGAACATTTTATCCTGGAAAAATA
>KB699104.1:0-27262 GCA_000349165.1 Anopheles christyi | reverse complement strand
TTTAAATTCTTGGAATTATTCAATTAGCGTGTTTCCGCCAGTTCCAGTTACTCGAACTAGAAAACATTTTCGATCGATCGATCAGTTCGGCAGTGTATTAGTGTGATTGTGCTGAGGAAAAAAATTACCATTGATGATGCGTACCAACCGGCCGTGGTAACGCAACTGGAACAACGGTTGCACTAACGCACCGGTATGAAAGCTGGTATCAAATATGAAGTTACTCTCGGGCAGAAAGCCCGGTATACTGATGGCGGCAGGGCGCAGGTTGCGTATGTAAAACTTTTCCCTTGCCGGGATCGGGCAAACGGTCGGGAGCCGATTGTTACGTGCCATGTGATCGTACACCACCTTGACGAGACGATCCGATCCGGGCCGTTTA
The DNA here is from genome assembly GCA_000349165.1 of Anopheles christyi. Classification (NCBI taxonomy): domain Eukaryota; kingdom Metazoa; phylum Arthropoda; class Insecta; order Diptera; family Culicidae; genus Anopheles; species Anopheles christyi. The sequence goes on along the minus strand of KB699104.1, from coordinate 26,880 downwards.
ACGTACGTGCACACATCAACGGTGCGTTTAATGAGCCGGTTCATCGATTCACTAGACACTACGTAGTAGGCAACTGTCATCTGAAAAAAAAAATCAAACGGGCGAAAAAGTTGACACCTTTGAAGAAAACCCTGCCTTGCTCGATTATATACGCACACACATGCAACGTGCGATGTAATTGTAACCATTTTGTTTCCTTTTTCAATAGCTCTTCTCACCTTCATATCCTTTAGCTCACGGATCGTTTGCGCCTCGAACGAGAGGCTTTGATTTGTGGTCGAATCTGGCTGTTCGAAAACGTACGATATATTGATTAATCGTTCGTCAAACTTACACACGACCTTACTCAGCACCGGTATTATCTACGGAATATTACTTCGGTAAAGAACAGGAAGCTAAAATCAATTACCATTTTTGTACTCACTGCCACAAAACTATCTGTTATGTTGATGTGTAACGGACAGAGCACAAACGTCACCAAAAGCAAACCGATTTTTTCCATGTTGCCTTTCGCGCTTCTTTCTCAACCCAAACTGGAGTACGGAAAATGAGTTTATTTGCTTATATTTTTCAGTAATTATGCTATAGTTTGCTTTACGATGAGTTAAATGCTTTCCACTGCTTAAAGATGTGCACGTGGCGTTTATTGTAGTGCACCAAAACAAAACGATTAAATGGTAGGGTATTCATTCGGCTATTTGTTATGCGTCATGGACAAGCAAATGGTACGAGAAAATTTGACAGCTTAATTATGGAACGGTTTTGTAATTTCTGTAATCTTTTTTTTTTTCGTTAAAAAGAACTGATTTTAATCGATGATACATTTACACGTGGTTCACACTGTGTGCTTTAGTTGATTGAGCGATATTGTTTAAGGTACAAATAACTTAATCGGTCAAAAAAGTTGATTAAAAATAATTTTACTAAATAACTTACAGGGCTACTAAACTGAACGTTAAAGGAGCGATTGTGAATCGTATTGATTGGCTATGCGATCGTTATGAGGGCGCCATTCTGTCATCATTCTGGTAGTAAATTATTAAATTATTTACAAAAATGGTTCTAAGAAAACAAGAAAAACGTACTTACTAGAGAACTTCCTTGGATTTATTATAGAATTGTTGAAGTGGTATCGAATAATAACAAACCAATGGATCATTATAGCTTCTTTTTAAAAAAAAAACCATAAATGTGCTTATAAAACGCACCAAACCCGTGCATGCTTCGTTACCTCGCAATCTTAAAAAATGTTTTCAAAGTAACGAACCATTTTGGCAAAGTAACGAAACTCGACCATAGTGACACGCCGAACCTCTGATCGGTAGAGCGTCTCAAACATCAGGTGCGACTCGGGCAGAAAACCCGGCAGTGGCACATCAGCTGGCCGAATGTTACGCATGTAGTAGTTGCCGGGAGCGATCGGACATTGCATTTTAATGTTGGTGCGTTCCAACAAATAGTCGTACATTTGCTTCACCACCCGATCGGATTTGGGATTTCGTATGTAGAAACACACGTCCACGGTGCGCTTGATGATCGTGGTCTGAATGGCATCACCCTCATCTGTGAGGTAGTAGCTAAATTGGAGCTTATGACAGTTGAAATCAGTTAGTAAACATATAGTGTAAACGATGACTGCGTTACCTACCTTAAGTTCCTTGATTGGACGCGTGATGTTAATTTCTAAATCAAACGATTGATTTACCACTGACTTTGGCTGATGAATGACGTGCGATACTTGAATGCTGCTTACTTTACTGACAAACTCGAGCTTTTTGCCAACCGGTATTAGCTGAAAGGAAGTTTTCAGCATGATTATGGAATGGAATCTTTCAATTGATTAAGCAATCATTTACCTTTACAAAAGCGCTCATAAGGGTAAACTGTACTGCAACTAGTAGTGCAACGAGATGGAAGCTGTTTTTCATCTTTCTTTAAAAATTGTTTTACACGCACAGCGTCCGCTTTTAGTACGTTAGCGAACCGCTTTGATTACTTAGCTCAACTGAAAGTAGTCAATCGTTGCGTTTTGTTTGGTGCGTATGCTTCACTGTTGGTGTAATAAGTATGGCGCTTAAAATGGCATGTTCTAATGAACCTTTTAATGGAGCAATTACAGCTGATTGAGTTTGTGTAGGATTCATAGCTTGGAAATAAATTAAATAGTGATGGGAATGGTAATAACGTTATGACGCATGTAGCATGGCTGCTAGACAAATTTGGCAGAATTGAAGAAACTTGTTCAGATATACAGTCCTGTCGTATACTCAAGGTCTATTAATGAGCACAGGTCGATGCATAGCTCATATGTCGTCTAAGCATGCGTTGGCAGTTTTAGGGTGCATATTTCTTAATTGTACGAATTACCACAGTCATTCGAAGCATAAAAAACAATCGTCTGCAAGGATTAGAGCTCTTAATATCTCATATTAACATATTTTTTTATTCTATCATCACGCGCACTGCCGGATACGCCGCTGCTAAAGGAATATAAAACCGAGCCGGACTCAATGGATGTCCTCGTTCAATGGTGGCTGTTCATTTGGGGTATTTATATTGGCCAAAGAACGACCGCAATGTACAACGAACTTATGTTTCGCATGAACATACAGAATGAAACATATAAACAATGTTGAATTTAATTGTCAATTTTTTTTCCCACGGCCTTCTGTCATTTTGCTCTATACGCTGCGACCTGTCGGTGCCAATTTTTGCTTCATCGTCTCGAATCTGCCGACGGTTACTCGAACGGGAAAACATTTTGTGAAACGATACCAAAATGAACCAAATGAACGTACGAGTGAATCTTCTCGAATGCCGAACAGTATACGATAGGGCTGATATAGTACAAATATTACAACCAAGCAGGCGAAGACACATTTGAACAGGATTTAAAAATCCAGGGTAAAAAATTAGACTCGTTCGGACTGTCAAGGGAGGTGAACTTTCTTTCGAAATCATCTGATGGTCTTGTGGCAATGAGCTTTAAATGTGACACTATACCCTGTTGAGATATTCCAGCTTTAGATTGAGATTTCCAGAATCGCCTGGAAAATAGGTCCGAATAGACGAATCCATTACACGACTTTAGCCGACATTGGCACTTGTCATAGTTTATAAATACTAAATTTACCTTCCAGTAAAAAAACATAAAACATAATAGTTGACACTACTAGGCTCTAAAACATCCCCAACACTCTTACCAACTTGCCATAGAACCGGAACTCTAGCATAATCTCACGTCGCACCTCGTTGCGGTAGATGAGCTCCATCAGGAACTCGCTCTCCGGTATGAAGGCGGGTACCGGTACATCCGGCGGTCGGACCTCCCGTATGTAGTAGCTGCCGGCCGGGATTGGACATCTTTGCGGCAGGTTAGTACGCTCCCGAACATAATCGTACACAATCTTGAGCAACCGATCAGAGTTGGGATGCTGTATGTAGAAGCACACGTCGACCATTCGCTTGAACAGTGTGGTTCGTGCCGTACTATTGTCAGGGATGGGATGGTAGCTAAAATGTAGCTGTGCGACGAACGAACAATCAGTGCCATTCGAGAGGTGAACCAGTGTGTACGCACCTTAATTTCACGCAATGGCGTTGTAATGTCGAGTTGCAAATCAAGCGTCTGCTCCTTTATGGAATCACGGCGATGAAACGTGTGGGATACGTTGATGTTTTTTACCTTGCTTCTAAAATCCACATTGCTTCCGTAGGCTACAAGCTGGTGGAAGGATAGTTCATTACTTGAGTATATGGTCTGTACTGCAAGATGAAAGCATCACCACTTACCTTCACGAATGCGGACACGGTGAGGAAGTGTGAGCAACAGAGAAGCACCACTAACATTAATACAGGACTTAAGTTTTTCATGCTCTAGCTTGGAAAGCGATCGACATTTGTTCGATTTAATGATCAAACTCGAATCAACTTGTTTTAGTACATGGTACAATATTTAACTATTTCAGGTGTTGAAAGTAATGCAATCAAGCCAAATGGATGAACACATTATTCTCAGATCGTGCGGTCGATTAAGACAGTACCATTTAATTTGAGCTCATTCCATTAAAATGCAATCAATTTTTAAAATGTTAAATGCATAAACAGGAATTCAACTTAGCAATTCAGCAAACACAATTTTAGCCTACCTTTGTTTTATTCATCAGCGTAATAGACTACTATAAATGGGAAAACAAAAACCTTACTCCTTTTCTATCAAACGTACCAGTTTGCCGTGAAATCGAAACTCAAGAAGCGTTTCGTGCTTCACCTCCGAGCGAAACACCTCCTCCAGAATGAAATCCGACTCGGGCAGAAAGGCCGGTACCGGTATGTCGCTGAGCCGTAGATTCCGTATGAAATAGTTCCCCGCTGCCATGGGACATCTTAGCGGCAGATTGCTGCGCTCCTTGAGGTAATGGTAGATGGTGTTAATCAACCGATCGGACCTTGGATTGCGTACGAAGAAGCAGAGATCCAGCGTGCGCTTTAGCAGTACGGTTTGTGCGAGCCCATTCAAGGCAATGGCGTAGTAGTTTACGGTGAGCTGCAGCAAATACAAAACAACCAGTCAAGGCCATTGTTTAGGCTTAGTGTAGAACTTTTGTTACCTTCAAGTCTTTGATTTCACGCATCATGTCAATATCACAATCGATCGATTGATTCACGTTGGCAAGTCCTTTGCGAAAGACGCACGAGATGTTGAGATGTTTGCCGTAACATCTTGACTCTATCTTATTACCGACGGGAACAAGCCTTATCTGGAATGGTAAACAGCACAAAAAAAAACAAGGGAATATAAGCTGTAAATTGTAATGTTATGGGGGGAGAGAACATTACATTAACTGCACTGCACGAACGCTCCAAATAGGTAAACGATATCAGTACCGACAGTAGTACAAACGTTTGCAAATATCCCATACTATCAATGTGATGGTGGACACATGAAAATGCTGTTGCTTTACATAGCATCCCCGGTTATACTGCCGAGCGAGGTAAAACAAACAAACAGCAGTCTACTTACCGGCAAAAATAGGCTTTCGTTAATTGCATTCGTTGAAATGACAGCGATCGGGAAGCGATATTAAAATAATTGCCTACCAAATTAAAAGGTTTATTTATTTTTAATGATTCTGTAATTTGATGTACTATTTCATACTCAAAGGAAATGCTATTTCGTATACGAAACGAAAGCCGATTAGTTTCGTATACCATTTAATAGCGCTGTGTTTTTTGCCACTAGATGTCGCTCATTCTATACTATTAGGCAGATGTTGGAAGATTGTTAAGGAGGTGATTTGGCAAAACTAGTTGAAATAGCGTAAACTAAAGCTATCCTGGAGGATATGTGGAGTTTGGCACAGTTTCTCGAGTTTTTCACGCTTTCATGCAATTTTATGCCTGCTTTTTGTTATTTTATTTCCAATACTAGTAACAATTTCTCATCAGAAACAGGAACATGAGTACCTGGTTTGATTATTAATTTAGATTTAATGTTAATGTTTGAGTTTTATATCATCGAAAGTACCAGCGAATCCCTCTCAAATCGTCAATCCAGCATTTCGTCTGATACTCGTGTTAGCCTTCCGTAGAATCGACACTCTACCAGCGGTTCAGAATGAATGCCAGAGTAATAGTTGTTATCAAAGGCAAAGCCACTTTCCGGGAAAATGCCAGGCAATCGCACACTGGTTGGCTTAACCTTGCGTATGTAATACAACCCCTTCGCAATCGGACACTTGGACGGAATGCGATTGTTTCGTTGCATTTCATCATAAAAATTCTTCACAAACCGGTCCATCGTTGGACGTTTAACGAAAGCGCACACATCGACCGTGCGCGTGATGATGTGATTAAGTGAGATACCGTCAAGCCCAACGACGTAGTAAGAAAATGTTGCCTAAGAAGAAAAAAAAACACACACACATCCAAAAGGAATACAAACAACCGCAGGGGCAGCACAAGCCTTCACCATCCTACCTTCATATCGTTAATGTTACGAAATATCTCCATCTCGAAGGTAACGGTTTGATTCGTGATGGTATCGACGTTGTCGAGGATGCGCGTGACGTTTATGACGTTTGTGTTGTGTTTTATAACAATTTTGCTAAGCACTGGAATGAGCTAAAGTAAAACGGACAATCGGTGGTACAATGCAAATGTAGTTGAAAGTAGAATAACTTACCTTAATAAATGCTTCCGCTGGAAAGAAGTTTAGGGAAAGGAGCAGCACTGTAGCAGATAGAGTTCGTACCATACTGAGGCAACAGCTACAGGCGCTATTGCGTTGATTAGCTACAATAAAGTAATGGTTGCCGAACAATGTGGTAAAAGTTTTATAGAGTCATCAATTCTGAAGGTTGTGCCGTAGGGGAATAACAATTAGCCCCTAATATTGTAAAAACAGATTGCAATATAGATGTGGCACAAATTTGCCAGCGCAAATTAAAATAACTTTTTTGCAAATTAAATTAAAACAAAAATACGTTCAATGATATCGCAATCGTTAAGCGTTCTGGTTTTATTTGATATACCACCTTAAGGTACAACTTTATTCACTTAAACATATTATCATACAAACGCACCAGCTTCCCGTACACTCGATATTCCATCAGTTTTTCCGCTCGTGCCTCCGAATAGTAAATAAGCTCCAGCACAAAGTCAACGTTCGGCAGAAAGGATGGTAAGGGCGCATCGGACGGTCGCACGCCATGTATCATGTAGCTGCCCGGTGCTATTGGACACTTGAGCGGTATATTCGTGTGCACCCGGACGTAGTCGTAAAAGCTTTTCACCAACCGATCCGAGCGTGGATTGCGCATGAAAAAGCACATATCGATCGGCCGTTTGATCACAGGTATACTTCCGTTCAGTGTAACACTATGGTAAAGGAATAGTAGCTGAAGAAAAAGGCCAAATGCGAGTACAGGGGTTGTATTTGTGTCGTAGTAAAAGCCCGGTTTTTCTTACCCTAAGGTCCTTCACCTTGCGTTTGATATCGACAAAAATATCGAGCGACTGATTAGTGACCGATTTTGGATGATTTATCCGGTAGGACACGTTGAAGGTGGGTGAGTGTGTTTGGTACTCGAACTTTTTTATATAAGCTACTGTCTGTAGAAAACACACAAAAAACGGAAGAAATGCGCAATAGTTTGGAATAAAATTAAACACACAAATAAGATTAGTGTTAACAGAAGAATGCATTGCACAGTAGAATGATGTTAGAACTACTTTAACGAAAGCATTTGCTTGCCAGACGTGGTTGAGAAGCATGAGCACAGTGGGGAGCAAGATCACAGCCAACACAGGTTTCATCTTTGCACTAGTAATGTACGAACACAAATGGTGAACGATCTAGTACACGTAATTTGGATCTCGTGCTACCATTCGAGCAAAACGAGATACTTTAGCTGTGTACGTTCGCTTTGTGCACGGTTTTATTTGCAAATCTTTTTTAACGAAACTGTGCCAAATTTGACGAGACAGCGATGTTCCGATTCGTGGTTTACATTACTAAATAAAAATAAAATTTTAAAAACGTTTTTGGGGAGGTTTTTTTGCATTTACTGTGATCTATACTGTCACCCGTTTCGGACAGTAACCATGGCAACAGGCATGGTTGTGGAACAAACTGTATTTGAACCAACCTCCTGTAAAGAATGGATATGGGAAGCAAATGACTCAAGAGAGGCAAGATAGTCGCTAGAGCCAAGTGAGATGAGAAAGATCCAGGATTATTAACTGTATAATGACATACTTAATAAGACTTATTTAAATTTATTAGTGATATTAATTGTGCTAATGGTTTTAATTGCTTCTTTTAAATTATGTTGTTTCATTAATAACAAAGCGAATTTTACTAAGCAATACAGCCTAACATGGCCGTTCATTCTGAATAAAAAAAAAAAAAAACAAATTTTATCGTATTTTTGTATTGTTGTTTATTTTTTCGCTTATTTCCTGTAATAACCAACTCTTCATTTATTTTTTCATGCAATATTTGTAATGCATGAGTTTTTTGTTTTTTGTTTTTTAAATAAAATATAAGCATTGACAACCATTTATGAAAATACCTTCCTATCTGAAGTTCAAGGAAAAACATTAACTTGTAAATATTTTTAATAAAATGCACCATTATACGCAGCCGGAACCTGCGAACCATGAAACTCTAACGAAACAAAATACTATTTACTAAAGGTTTATAAACTCGGAAAAATAAACAGACAAATACTTTGCTATTCGACAGCTTTCGGTTCTACATTTGTTGATACCTTTAGCGAAAGACCAAAATACTAAATCAACTAACTACTAAAAATACTGATCGAGGAACGGTATACTAGGATACGAGGGGTTATTTGCCAGACGGGTTATTTTTTGCACAAAAATCATAATTGGTAGGAAAAAAACCCTTGCTTAATCCCTTTTTAAACGTTATATGTGATTGTTTCATTCTAGATGTGATGCTCCAGTACACGATGTCAATCTTAATGGAGATCTGTTTTTTTTTTCCTCTCTACTGTTTGTTCATTTGTCATTGAACCATCGTTGAAGCTACTTCCATTACAGGTTCTCATTTTGGTGTTTAATTATTCACCCTTTAGCAATTGTTTGTATGATGGCATTGCTCTCGAACTGATATATCATGTTTTAAATCGGTCATGAAATGAATTGGCGTTAGTTTAATAGGAGTTTAATTGGTTGGAGGATTTTGTTTGTAAAAAAAAACTCGATCAATTTGCGGATGGAAACAGAAAAGGCCTTTCCTGTCTCTAATAGAATTTAGTAATATGATACATTTTTCTAATTCTTTATTTTTACAAAGAAATGACTGCATTAAAGTGTAGCAATTATTTTCCTGTAAAGTTTGATTTTTTTATGGTCACCTTGAGTGGGCTCCTAGTAGTGGGTAAGGCTAATATATTATCAATCAGCCGCACTATCCGGCCGTGTATGCGAAGCTCGGCCAATGCACGGCCACGCACTTCCGAGTAGTACAGCAGTTCCAGCATATAGTTTGCTTCGGGTAGAAAGGCTGGTATCGGTACGTCGGATAGTTTCAGATTGCACATGTAGTAGCTACCAGGTGGAAATGGACATCCCGGTGGCAAGTGGCTGCGAGCGTACAGATAGTCGACAAAGTTCTTAATCAACCGGTCCTTGTTTCTATTTCTTAGGTAGGAGCAAAGCTCAACTCGCCGCTTTATAAGTGCAACCTGCAGGGACCCGTCATTTCCTACGCTGTAATAGGTAAAATATAACTGCTCCCATCCTCGAAAGAGGGTATTGACATTCAATTGACATTCACACTGGGCAATTTGAGCACCACTTACCCGCAAATCATTGAGTTGCTTTTTAATATCGATGTCAAAATCGAGCCACTGGTCTTCGAGCGCTGGTGTCTCGTGGAAGATATAGGATATGTTGAAGACTGCCTTATTATAATGGAACTCCACCTTGGTACCGGTTGCAATCATCTGCGGTAGTAAAAAGGGGTAACAGGCAAAGGCTTTATTGCTATACCACTTGTTAAAACCCTTAACTATATTATAAAACTTACCCTGATGAACGCATTGGTAATTTGCAAGTGAAGATGGAGAGTATGGAATATTGAATGCAAAACTATGTGCGAAATCCTCATGTTCACCGTAGTTACGGGTACTGCTGAAGACTGGCTTGATGTTACTTTGAACATTAAATGTCTCAATTAAAAAGATAGCTGACGGTGATAACTGTAGCTTCATTGGCTTCAAGTATAATTAACTTTAATTGTGGTGTAATGATAAGATTAATTGAATCCTGATCTGCACTAATATTCTATTGAGGTTATAAAAGTCCTGGAGTTGTTGCAAATTAGTGAGTTTTGCAATGAAGTCAATGTTTTCATTGCCTTTTTTCTTTCTGGGCCCGGAATCAGTGTATTAGTCGACAATATCTACCTCGAGATATTCGAGAAGTTCTACAGAGACAAACTTGAGGCACTGCTTCAATTTTGTTAATTTTATGTCTGGTTTTATTATCACAAAAGAATGGCAAACTATGATCATAATAATTGTAAAATACGACTTTCGCTTTTTTGTGTAAAAATCCACAGAAACAGCAAAATTCATGGTTTGCTTTGCGTTTTTAAGATATTTTTTCTTGGACAAATAGCTTACAGGAAAATTGTCGTGGATATCTTTCGGGTCATCTAGAAGTAGCGTGAGACATTGAGAGAATGAGATATAGGTTCATCACGTGGAGGAGGACCTGTGGAGTCAGAAGGACATTTGCACTCATCGACGCAATATGATTTAAGATAGATTATCCTTAACAGGAATTAGACAATAAAAAAGCAGCTCCAAGCTATTAACGGTTGACACAGTGCGAAAAGTAGATATGCATTGAGTATTGCCACTGAACATATGTTCGTTCGTTCCTCAAATGTTTCGTTTAAAGTATGCTAGAAAATATAAGTTTGAGCATGATCAACTGGATGATTTTTGATGCTTTGGAATATAAAATACACGTAGTTTAATGTACTCAAAGGATACCGACTTCGTTTATCGTAAGGAGAAGCCCTTCAAGGCGTACCTTACACTGTTTGCACTGTTTGATTGGTTTAGTGCATGTGCCATGCTTGAAAAGGCTCTTTTGTTTCTGTTAGGTTGTGTCAATTTCCATTAATATTTATTCATCGTTATCGTCCAAAATCATTTGAAGCACTTTAAATTACCAGTAACGGTCCAGAAATTCTTAAAGCTACTGTTGTACAAATTAAAAAAACACTCATTTGAGAGTTAATTACCATATGTGATACATAGAAAAACAGTAATCATAATACAGTTATTAAAGCACATTAGCGAACGTATTGTTTTATTCTCCACATTGTACTTCCGAACTACTGAAACACGTTCTCCACAATGCGCACCAGTTTGCCGTAGAACCGAAACTCGACCAGCGGTTCAGATCGCACCTCGGACCGATAGATCAGCTCCAGCATAAACTCGGCCTCCGGCAGGAACATCGGTATCGGTATGTCGGATGGCTTTAGGTCCCGCATGTAGAAGCAACCCGGCCCGAACGGACACTTGGTTGGCATGTTACCGTTCGCCTTTACCAGCTGGTACACCCGATTAACAACCCGATCCGATTTGGGATTGCGAAGAAAGAAGCACAGATCGACGTACCGTTTGAGCAGTGCATTTTGGGTGCTACCGTTGCGCGAAACACTGTAATACGCCAGGGAAAGCTACTAGCAGGAAAGGATGATCAGAGCAGGATTAGGATAGTGATCGTGCCGTTATGCCACTTACCTTCATGTCCTTCATCTGACGTTGCACATCAACATCGAAGTCAATCGACTGCTCCTGGTAGCGTTTCGGGTTGCGAAAGGTGTAGGAAATGTTAATGTTTCGAACATTGTTTTTCAATTCCAGCCGATTTCCCACTGCAATAAGCTGTGGTAATAAGAAGGAAAGGTAAAGGTTTCTCTTCACACAGCCACTACACAAAGAGCCGGCCTAGACGAAACATTTATTACCTTTATGAAAGCATCTACCAGTAGAAAATGGTTCATGAACATTGTAAGGCAAAAAGCAGTGAAAAACGCAACCGTAATAAAATGCCCCATGCTTACCATGGAAATGCAAACAGTGGAATAAATTCGTATCTATTTCTGCATACTTTAAACCTCATTTATAAACCAAGCTTAACGGCACTGAAGGTACCGGTTAATGTACTGCAATCGAATGTAGGCTTGGTCATGGTCAATTACATCCACAATCCTTTATGCAGGGGTTGCCATGCTTGCATGGAACATGTTTTAAATGAAGAAAACAATTAGGTAAACATGGGAACAGTTTCACATAACGCTCATGTTCCTGAGCTTAAAACCTTGCACGTCGAATTATGTGAAACAAATGTTACAATAGGGAAAATGTTTGATTTTCTGTCATACGTATAACAGATTCATTATAAAATTACACCAAGCTCGAAACATGTGGTTTAGCCGAGCTGTTTTACAGCTCTGCTATTCTCTACATGTCATGAACCGTTTTTATTTATTCGACATACAGTTAAATTAAGTCATTATATATAATTAATGTTCTTTATTTGAAGATAATAGCTTCATTCAATTTTGAATTGTCACAAATTACCGCATGCTATCACATGCACATGCTTTAATTATATAGCCATTATAGTGGTCGTATTTTGAACCACGTTCTCTAAAAGGCGCACCAGCTTGCCGTAGAATCGATACTCAACCACAGGTTCCGAACGAAGCTCGGACCGATAGATTAGCTCCAGCATAAACTCGGCCAACGGTAGAAACGGCGGTATTGCTACGTCGGACAGTTTAAAGTCGTGGAAAAGAAAGGGCCCTGGTCCGAATGGACAACGGGTAGGCATTTTGCCACCTTTCATAAGCAGCTGGTAGACCAAATTAATCATTCGGTCGGATTTGGGATTGCGCAGGTAGAAGCACAGATCGACCTGCCGCTTGAGCAGTGCATTCTGCGCGGCTACGTTTCGCGTGACAACGTAGTAGGCAAAGGTAAGCTTAAGGGAATGAAATGGGAAGTTGTGGTTGTGAAACTTATTATGCCGCTCTATCGGTAGTGGTGTAGTAGTTTCATCTTACCTTCATGTCCTTTATTTGGCGTACGACATCGATATCGCAATAAATCGTTTGCTCCAGTACGTTTTCGGCATTGCGCAATCCACAGGACATGTTAACATTTCTGGCATTACTTTTCACCTCTACCCGCGTTCCAGCAGCAATAAGCTAATGAGTTTTTTTTGTTTCGCATATAAGTGGTGAAAACGGATATGAATGCAGTGAAGCGCGAGTGATCGTACACAAAAGACTTGTGCTTAAGTTTACCTTTATAAAGCCGCCTACTTGCTGGAAACGGTACGCGTAGATCAGCAGAACCAAGCAAGCATTCGTTGCCAATGAACGCATGTTTATCCGGCAAGCAAGGGCGAAAGAATAAATCGGTAAATATTTTAAAGGTGGTTCATTCCATTGAAAGCATTGAAAACGATGCAGGGTTTCCATCCCATATGGAAACAGCTTTCAATATTTATATCAGTAACAAAAACACACACATTTTGGAACACGGTGGAAGTAGCCTTTGGTTTCCCCACTTAAATTTATTGTCAACCTTTTTAAGCTGAGACTTTGAGATCAGACACAATGATGGAAATTTTTCGGTATAGTTTTTATTTTTGTCATACGTATAACAGATCCATATAATACTTCAATTATGGATTGAAGCTTGTGGCTAAGCCGCGTGTTAAGATGTTTCTATGGCCCAAGAAAAAAGTTGGTAGACAAAATTGACCATCCGGTTTTATTTGGGATAGCAAAGAAAGCAGCACAGATCAACCTGTCGCTTAAGCAGTGCATCACTGTACTGCTCTATTCGTGTTCCGGCAGCAATAGGTTTGGAATTTTCCAATAAAGAAAAAGTTAACTAATCAATCGAATTAAAAGTACAACTGTGCTACAGCTTTTACATGTATAAATGCTGTAACCAGCGATCGTTACTACTGCACGCATGTTGATCGGCCAAGTGAAGGGATAAGAATAAATCTGTAAAAAAATTGTTTTATGTATGGGTACTATATACTTTTGATCAAACAATCTAATGTGCTAAATATTGTGCAGGGTGTGTCATCCTTCGCGAAGAATGCTTTTTGAACTTACAAAAAAAAAAAAAAATAAACTAAATACAAATATACCGTTTTGGCGCCTTAAAGTTCCGAAAACGATCACGATCAAACTCAGCTTGTGTATTAAAGTTTAGGAAAGGAAGGAAGACAAAACGAGAGTGCACAACAAAAAATGTCTTTACAAAAATATAAAAATAGTTTTTTGAGCCCTCATTGTAAAGAACATTAATTGCAATTAATACCATCACTCACCGTTACGAAAACTTGTTACAATTTACCATTAAATTATGCATAGCATTATTATTTTTGGCTGAACAAATAAACTCCATTAAACACTGCACGGTTCGTTTATAAAACCACGCTAACTACTTTTTGATAAGCTTCCCATACCAGCGGGTCGTTAGTACCGTTTGGAATGGATTAGTACGGATTAGATTAACGTCCACCCGAAAGTAGCTGGCGGGCAGGAACGATGGTATGCGTGCCTTCGCAAACGAGGCATTCCGAATGTAGTACGTACCGGCCCGCATCGGACACTTGGACGGGATATTGCTGTGGCGGATTGCCTCGAGCTGAATAATTTGCAACAAACGGCTGCGGAAAGGGTGGTCCAAAAATTCACACACACCAAGCGTACTGTTGTACAGTGCAGTTTGCAACTCACCACTCCGGGAGCGTACTGTAAAGACACCATTAACCTGGTGAAAAAAGGGTGTAAGGAAAATAAAAAAAAAACATTTTTGTTTTGCGAAATGAACAAACAACGGTACCTTAAACTGAGAAATATCTTGCAGGGCCACCATCTCCATGAATATAACAGGTAAGGACGCTGCAGTATGCTGCGTAATGTTGGCGTTTGTTCGAAGCGTTGGAGTGTCGAAGATTTCCACTCTTTCCATCACGACAACATTCTATTGGAGTAACAGAAAAAGGAAAAAAAATGGGAGTCATCTTGGGAGTTCACTGTCTTCTAACTTACTCTAAACGAAGCGCTAGGTAGAAAGAATATGCAGAAACTCCACAGCAGTAGATAGCGACTTTTGAGTGATGGAAAGCCATCATAGCTGTAGATTGATCCATGCAACATTGTGTCGCTCTTGTCTATTCCTGCCTCAAACTGAATTCATTTTGGTGGCATGATCGTTCATGCTTAGACGTTAACTTTAAGGTAAAAAAAAGAGTGTACTGAACTGAACGGTGGAAAACTGTCTGATGTTGAAATGATACTGCTAGACTGGAAGGTAATTATTTTATTTCTGTTTTGTTTTGCTATAATTATCGTCAAACAATCCATCAATAGAAGTGCATTCTAAATGATGTAAATTTTGATGAACTTTAAAACATTCCGATAATTTTTATGGTTTTTTTCAACTGCAGTGAAGTCAATGGTTACAGAGAATTCAAGGAACCAGAAAAACGTGCTCGTTTATCAAGATTTCTCTTATCTGTAGTTTTATTCTCAAAAAACTATTCTCTCTTTTTTTCGCTTTTTAAGCTTAATAATGGAACGTAAGTAAAGTACTGTTGTATAGAATAATAAAAAATAAGAATGATAAATTTTTATCTACTGGAAAATACTTATTTATTATGGAATAATAAATTATTTAAGATTAAATTTTATTTTATCAAGAATACAGAGGTTGTAGGTAAAAGAAATAAGAAATTAAATATGTTTTGAAATTCCACCTCAACCCATCTCTTCAGAAGATGGATGTTAGGCACTTCGAGATCTAATGAATATACGCACCGGCTCCTGTAAAGATCGTACGTAGTTCAATTCTCATCTGGACTCATCAATATCCGTACAGGAAATCCTTGTGGTAGTGCAGATAATTTTTCATACCTACTGGCGCAGATCTGCACACTCGTGTGCTTCTAATCATTGCTTCTTGTTTGCAACAAACGGTCTGATAAAGATCATTCCTTTGTACAGAACAACCAGAAGAACGAACTGTAGACAACGACCTTCACTTGCATAGCTAACACATAACTTCCTACGTCTTTAACCGACGTAATTGCATTATGTAGAAAACCCCCACTACCCCCTTAACCACATCGATTCCAACAAACCACAAAGTCTGTCCAAGAACCCAGAAACAACAGCTGATGGTTACCGTTCTCACCAACACCAAAAACCAAAGATGCCGAAAGATGTGTTGCGTGCTGCCGTTTCGCGCTAAGTTCCGTTATCTCGCATCTCGAAGACGTCAAAAGAGGAGCGCATTAACAGCGCGCTGCTTGGTGCGTTGCTCTCCTGCGCGTGTGGGTGGGTGGTAGTTGTGCCTTCTTCTGCCCTATTAAACAGCTGTTCTACCATTCTAGCGCGGTTCGTTCAACCTCATTTACGGTGCTGCGCTGCTGGTGAGTGGAAGCAGTTTAAGAATGCGTCAAAGTTTAAATAGCGTGGCGATACTGTTGCTGCTGTTGGGTGGCAGAGATGTAGGATCGCGTGTGTATATAGAAAGTTCGACCGAGGGATTAACGGAGCTTCTTTCACCGGTGGTGGAGAAAGATTCCCTAACGGATGATGATGGTGGTGAGTTGTTTTTTTTTTGGTAAAAAGACTTTTTTTAACTTTCTTCCCAATTCGCTCACAGTCTGCAGCATATCGCTTAACCGTGACCTGACTGCCGTACAGCCGCTACTACTTCAACCAGGAACCGATCAGTTTGTGTGGCCCGAATTAAACAGCACCACGATCAACCTCGCCAGTGGCCAATCGGTTGAGCTGTTCTGTACGCACGGCTTCCGAAAGGGTTCCCCGGGTGGTAAAGCGAAATCAGCCACCGTCAGCTGCACAGCTAACGGTAGGCTTGGTTATCAATCGGGACAGCACAACATCTCGGAATTTCTCTGCCAGCGGGCGGTTTATCATGTGGCTGAACGCACTGCCACCCATTGCTACGACAATGGGACGATTGTGCGGGTCGGCTTCAGTGTTGACGTTGATCGGTTTGCAAAGCTGTACGAGGTGTGCTTCGACGAGACGAGCTTGCGGACGCATTACACCAAGCATAGGCTAACGCCACACAACGAGCATTATCAGCGATCGGTCAAGCGGCCCTCGTTTCTGCAGGGCAGCTTTTACGGTGATACCAAAATGTCCACCCTGTACACGTTTGCCGTACAGCATGCCACGTTGGCGCGCATTCTTAGCTCGCGAGCCCGTGCTGATGCGCTGCTGGATAGTAAGAAGGGACTGTTCCTTGCCCGCGGACATTTGGCGGCCAAGTCGGACTTTGTGTTCGGTTCGCACCAGCGCGCTTCCTTCTGGTTCATGAACGTAGCGCCCCAGTGGCAACGGTTCAATGGTTTTAGCTGGCAGCGTATCGAGACGGGCGTGAAAGCGTACGTGGCCGCGAACGATCTCCAGCTGACGGTGTACACTGGTACGTACGGTGTGTTGCAGCTGCTGGATGGGAATGGTGATGGGCAGCCCATCTACCTCGACTTTGATGCTGACCGTGATCCACCGGGCAGGGTGCCGGTACCGGCCCTTTTCTACAAGGTGCTGCTGGATGAAGAAAATGACGCCGGGTTAGCGTTGATCGGTGTTAACAATCCGCACGCAACAGTGGAGGAGCTCGCGGCTGACTATGTGGTGTGTGGGGATGTTAGCGGTGAGGTTCGGTGGTTACGCTGGGATCGTAACTCGATCGGCGATGGGTACGTGTATGCGTGCGATGTGAACGAGTTTAATCGGGTTACTGGCCATTTGGTGCTTGAGCGGCCGGTGGGTCGGCTTTTGGTTTGATGTGCAAATTGAATGAGCAGTTATAGGAGCGTTTTGAAAATAATAAGAGGGGAGGGGAATGCTGAAATGCAAGTAGATAAAAAAATTAAATTATTTTTGGAAATTTATCAAGATAAAACAGTTAGCAGCAGTGTCCTAAGTGAAGCAACAATTGAGAAACGAATGTGTCGACATAACACGAGAAGCGTATGTCGACATTTGCGCAGGCGAGTAAGTTGGTTGTGCGGATTGCCTAAACTAAGGCGCTTTGCTCTTCGTATGCTTCTAAGTGCTTTAGAAGAATCAAAATTACGCTTGTTGCTGCCGAAATTTAGCATCTAAGTCACCAATGTTGCAAATGCAAACAGTTTTCTGGCTCTCAAGAATGGGTCTTTGTTATGTGAATACCAGAGAAAACATTTTTACGGCACTCAGTATACCTAAAATTACCAAAAGTCTTTTTTTGCAAAATTTCAAGGCGACAATAAGAAACTCATTTATATTTTTAAGAAAATAAATACCGGGAAAATGATTGTGCCTTAGAGACACACATTGGTGACTTAAACGCGAAATTTAACGGCTGTTCATTATTTAACATCTACTTCTGCAAAAATAAGATACAGATCCTTTATTTATCTGCGTTGTCTTTTACCTTAGTTGTAGGCACCTATGTTAAAATGTTTATTGAAGACCAGAATTATTCAAAAAACTTCATATAGTTTCATTTTGTTGCAGTAAGATTTTTAATGCCAAGGAAAGGTAAACTATTGGGGACGTGTACCGTTTACGAGAGCGGTTTCGTTTTTTTTTGTTTTTCTTCACCTATTTAGGCTTATACCGCTGACTGTCCACATCCCACGAGCATGTCCCATTGGTATGGTTCTCTATCACTACACGCTTCTCCTGGAACATACTCTTCGCGATAGTTTGGCGCTTGCGCACATACTCGATCAGCACATCGGAATCCAACGGCCCCGTTACACGATCCGTTCCTTTCTTCAGCATTGCAAAACCATCCTTCCCGTCGGCCAGATAGGATGGTGTGACGACGTAGTAGATTTGCTGCTTGTCGAGCGCTTTACGCTCACCGAAGGCACCGACGATGTCGATGCTTTGCACACGTTCGTACGGTTTTTTGGATAGGTCAGCCACCACTGCCATGCCCGACACCTGCATCGTATTGTAGCGGAACTCATCGTCCAGCGTGAACGAGTGGTCGATTGCACTCCAAAGGTCGGCACCGCTAAGCTTGATCATGTCGACCGAAGAACCGTACGGTGCAGCCTCAATCGCTAGCCCATTTGTGATGTCTGGCAAAGGAAATGTTGAAGTGAAGCAAAATGTAAAAAAAAAGTACTCGGTTTCCTTACCTCCTTTCTCGATCGGATTCCGAAAGTTACCGGCCTGTACAATCGCCACCGGTTGCACGGTACTGTTTGTGTACTGGAATTAAGAAAAAGGCCCAATTACTTCTCCATTTTAAACATTGAGTACTCCAACTCACTCACCTGATCAGCGTACGCATCGGCAATAAGATCGCCCAGGGTACATTCGCACCAACGGCAGGATTCGCGATCCAGCAATACATCACTAGTACCGATCACTTGCGTGCCGAGACGCTTCACCTCTGCACGCCACGGTTCCAGCTCGCGCAGTACCTCTTCGTCCTGTTTGACCGAATTGTTCATGTAGATCGGATAGCCTTCCCAGCTCTGTGCCTCCCCATCGCAGTCAAAGTTCACCGTCAGTCGACCAACGTACTTGCCGAAGGAGCGTGCCTGAGTAATGAGCACCTTTGATAGGGAGGGAAAAATATAAATTCTACACATTTGTACTCAAATGGCAGCATTTCAAAAATTGAATCACTCACTTTATGACTATTGTTCTTCTGCACCACTATCGGATAGTCGCCCTCGATTGTATCGTACTTGGTGTCGTACGGCACGTTAGCCGTCTTGTTCAGCAGCAGCGAATGCGAGTGTGCCCCAACAATCACGTCCAGCAGATCGCCAGCCTCTGCTGCTAGTTGCTTATCACCGTCCAGTCCACAGTGGGACAGAACGACGATAATGTTTACCTTTTTCTCCTTCAGTCGCTGTGCTTCCTTGCGCACCGCTTCGATGGAGTTGGTCAGCGTTACCTTGCCAGTTTGAGCTACCAGCTGTTGGGGATGTGCAAATTGTCATTTCTCAATCGAAATTATTTCCCCCAACAATATCTTACGTGCGTTTTGTCATACAGCGCTCCAATCACGCCAACCTTCCGTTTGCCAACTTTCAGCACGATGCTACGGGCAATCTTGGAGTCTTTCAGTGCCGGCTCTCCGTTCAGCTCCAGATTGGCGACAACTGTTGGAATTTTGCTCTTCTCCAGCTCTGCCAGGTACGGGGCTAGTCCTTTCGGGCTGTGATCAAACTCATGATTGCCAAGGGTCTTGAGGTACAGAAGAGGGTTATTAATGTGTAAAGACCTCAGAGTAGCGATCAGTTGCTCTCCACAGTTGCATCTTACCATTGCATCCGGTGGCAGCTCCTTAATAAAGTAAGCGGTCACGTTCCAGCGGAGCAGATTGTACCACAGCGTACCCTGGAAGTTGTCGCCTGCATTCAAGTACAGTGGGTTCTTCTCCTTGTACTCACGCTTCAGCTGCTTGATCGTGTGGTACACCCGCGCTATCCCAGCAATACATTCCTTCGAGTTGGTGCAGGAGGCCGATTTTTGGTTCGTTTCCTCAAAACTGGTTCCGAAACAGTTAGACAGGCGAGTGGGCGAGTAAAGCAAGCAGTTACGTACCGTGCATGCAGATCGTTGATGTGGATGAACGTCAGCGGGAAGAGTTCTTTTTCACGCTGCGAAACACTTTTTGACTCACCGCCGCGGACGGCAAAGTGGCACAACAGTACCGCGAGCGTAACGAAGCGTACCAGTGCCATCCTCTTCCTAAGATTATTAACACTGTAAGAACAGCTGTTTCGCCTGGGTGTCTTTTATAGCAGCAGCAGTGTGGAGTGGATGCTTTTTTTTTCATCTTTTGTATCCATTCCCCATTCCGGCCAACTGTTCACACTCGCTGGAACACGCTCGGTGGGCGATTGGATTGGGTCGATTATTGATACAAAGGTGCTGTTTATCATTTTGCAACTCTTAGCAAGGGTAAACAGAGAGTGTAACTGTAACTGCGTTCAGGGAATTTGCTATCTTCCCATCCGGTTTAGGTACGGTCGATTGAACTATTATTCTTTGTGCTCTCCATCGCTGATCGCGTGCTGAAAGGCTCGCCTTGTGAACTAATAACGCCCGAAATATATATGGGTTGCTTGCTTTTTTGAACGGTTCTGTGAATATCTGTCAACATGTTTCGACGTAAATGGACAACACAAATTATTGTCCAATGACCTTTCTGGGGAAAAAAATGTCAAACGTGTTCATTATGGCTTAATTTTTGGGATCATTATAGTTTTGTTCAGCAATTACAACTCATTTTCTGAATCAGCGCAAGATCAAAGATATGTCGAGCTCGTGCCTATAAAATGGCGCCCGCGCGATGGCTAGTGTTTCACTGTTAAAATTGAAATGTTACACAGTACCACCCAAAGATGGACCCGCACGAATGCGATCATGCTGGGTGTGTTCGCCTGTATGGTAAGTGTTTGGTTGTTTTTATTTCCTTATCCCAAGAATTGCCGCCACTGCTACCTTTCCAAAACTTTGTGAGTAGGTTTCAGCCAAAATTATGATCACCAAGGTGGACTACGTGTCGAACTCGGACTATCTAACGATGAGGGTGCAGGTGAACAATGAAACCGAGGGCAGCACGGTCGACGTGGATAGCAATCTGTTGCTCGATGTGTCACAGGGTGTGTTTGTGAACATTGATCTTGACTCCAAGATGGACGGCGAGTATATGACGATGATCGGTACGAACAAGGAGCTGTGCAGTACGGAGGACACCGGCATAGATCCGGTAGTGCCGTTGCTGAACGAGGAGTTGCAAAAGTTTGGCAACTTAAGCTTTAACTGTCCATTCCAGCGGGTAAGCGATTGGTTAGCGATCGGTTTTTTTTTTTTTGATTTAAAACATAATTACTTCTCATTGACATGGTGGCTTCACAGGGATATTACTACATGCGGCGGTTCCGCATGAGCGATGATCATATGCTGGTGAAGATGGTACCGCCCGGCCAGTACATCGTGAAGATGGATCTGCAGCATCAGCAACCGAACGCGACCGATAAGAGTCCGGTGTTTAAGCTATCGTTCTATTTCGAAATCTCATAAGTGAGTGTTGCAAGGGTGTTTTTTTTTTTGCTTTGGAAGGAGTTTTCATGTGTGCTTGTGTGGTGGCAAAGGAATTTTACATTAAAATAAATGCATAGGCTTCAGGTGTGGATGGTTGTGTGAGTGCTATTTTTTTCAACTAGCTGATTGATATTTCCCGAATCGTTATTAACTGTTTCGTCTTAATAATAAGCAGGCAGCCCGGTGGTGTAATGGATAGACGCGCCGTCTCCTATAAAGGCCGGACGTAGTTCAATTCTCATCCGGGCTGTCGCGCGTAGCAAAACCTGACTATCCTGCCTACGTGTTAAACATAAGTCGTTTACGCTAAGAAAAATAAATAAAATGAAAATAAATAATGACAAAAACGCCTATCAATTCTCGAAAGAACCAAATCTCCATAGTATTACGCTATCCACGCCACCAGTGTTTATGCACGTGACAGTTTGTGACCGTTTGTGCATGGGAGCGTGTTCGTCTATGCTTGTCAAGTGTTAATTTCTTTCTTGCGATTTAATATTTATATTTCTCACCTGTGCTGTAGTTTCACTGCAATGTATATTAGGATTTTTCCAAATGTCCATTCCTCACAGCTATGGTCACGTTATTTAACTCCTTTGATAATTAATCATTGTTACGTTAGCTTTGTTTACTACTATTAACCAATATAGAGCCAGTAGGCATATGAAAAAGGTTCACTAGTCATTAAAGTTCCCATTATTCCATCATCTTTCTAAAACCTCCCTTGGGTGACGCATCTCTATACGTTTATTAGCTTGTAACAAAAAGGGTAGGCGAAAAAAACCATCCAATCGCATGGTCCTCATCAGGGTTGACCTTTGGAAAAGTAAGCAAAAGGAGTGAAGTCAACCGATGACTCAAAATTCAGTTTTGTTGGACAAACGCTCAGCCATTTCCTGCTGCCATTATATCTCAACTACATCCTTTAATTTGAAAGCACAGACAAAAATTTGCATATTAATTGAATAAAAGATGCAACCCACGCAACCCTCGACGGGACTGCGTATGCATCGTGCACAGTGTGATGCAGGTGTAGTCATCCAATAAAGCATGGGGGAAGGAAGGACCTAAAGGGTGAAGGAATGCAATCTAGAACGGACCATCGATGATGGTTTCGGGATGGTGCGTGAACAGTCGAAAATCATTCACCGGCAACGGTTAGTACGCATGGGGATGAAAAATCATTGCAATAGGGAGAAAGAGAGTGAGAGAGACAGAGAGAAATCAACTTCAGTATAAAAGGAATACAACCTTCACCTTCCCACCAGTTTTCCATTTAGCTTGTTTTAATGGCTGTTTTCCCCGATGCATCTATATTGGAGGGCAGGAATGGATCATTGTCTCCGATAACCCCGAGAGCGCCAATTTGTTGCACGGCTGGTTGTAGCCGTTGTACACCGTACCGGCCAGTCCGGCCGGGGTGTACTTGAAATTGATATCGATAGGGAGGCTTCAGGTTGAAACGCTGGAAACGAAGCGAAGTTTATGCGTTTTTAAATGATTGCCTTTATTTTGCACCCGGTCAGCAATTTGTACGGTTATTATTAAAATTAGTCGAACCGTGAAAAACTGCTGATCAGGTGCGGTCGATAGCCGTGTGGCGTTGGGGACGAATGATTCCCCTTTCCCATCCATGTCTCTGCCGTTTCAAAATTGGTCCAACGAGTAGCCAGACATGACGAAACGTATGCGTGCAGTGCAATTAATGTTGAATGGTCAGCTTTATCAGATGTTAAACAATTTATTTTGGGTTGGTAAACGGTTTTTTTTCTGTGTTGAAATTTGTGAACATAGTTGCCCATGGCGTTTTTCATTAAAAGAAGTTTATTTCGCATAAAAATTAAGAGTAATTATTTAAATTACTTATTCTCGCACCAAATAAATTCATAATGTTAAAACTGTTCTTTTACTTACAAAACATTGAGAATGAAATAAGTTTGACTTATAAAGAGGATATTATTCAAGTTAGACTAATAAAGAGGATATTATTCACACACAAAAAAGTATAAAGATGGCAATGGAACGAAAAAGCTTGTTTAAATTCTATTTTATACTTGCTTTATTCATTAAAACGAAACATGAAGAAAAAAGGAGACAACACTTAAACGTGTTTAGAAGTTGAAAAGAACAGAATGAACAGATTGCAAAGGATTGCATACATTTAGGCGCTTAGTAACGCCAAGCACAGGGTTTGCATTTTAGTTAGTAACTGTTAATTGCCAGAAAAATAGTGAAAATTCGAGTTTGATTTGTCATTAATCGTATACATTTTAATCCCTTCTGATACTTCTCTGGCAATGCATTTACCATACTCATCAATACTATCCACCGTAACATAGTAACACACCACATTTAGTATCCTCACAAACGAAGTGCTACTCTTATCGAACTTGCAGTTGTAAAGAGCTACGAGTTTAACATTATTGAAATAAATTGGCTCCAATCGCGCCCATGTATGGGTGGATTACAGGCCTCGGCAGAAATGGCACACTACCGGCCGCACTGCTGGGACTCGGTTGGTTTCAGCTGTACGAGAAGAAACCCAAAACTGCATACCAAATGAATCGCCTCACCACGATAGAAATAGCATCGCATACACGAAATCATACACATGCATAGTGAACACTCGGGGACACACTGTACGGTGGATAATTTTATATGCAAATAGGTCTAATCACGAATTGACACCCAATTACCGGCCGAGCTAAACGAGTGTGGTGCGTGCCAGTCGGCGATGCCGACAACGACGACGACCGAGATCCAACGGTTTTCTCCCGGGTGGATTCTAGGCTTCCCGGGTTAAATTATGACGTCTGGTCGGGACGGTTTGGTCCTGCACCGTCCTATGATGGGCACGATTAGACAAAAGCGCCTCAACGGAGTGCTAGAGCGCTTATGTGCGAGGGACGTGATAATCAAGCAACGGAACGAAATTGTAATATACGATCTCGGCGACAACAGGCATGTAGGCGTGTAGTTTGTCAGCCGATCCCTTCCGGGTGCCGAGTACGATAAGAAGCGAAATATCCTGAGCACTGTTCGTAGCGTCGATGTGAGTGTCGATAATGAGTGCATTTTGCGTTGCGTTTTACATCGGAGGAAGGCAGTACACGGTACAAGAGTTGGTGAAGGGGTCGATTATTGACCGAGGAGAATTAAACGTTGAAATGGAAAATTTATGCGGTGAGTTAATAAATAGATTGCGGTATGGTAAATGGAGCTATCGTTAGCTTGAAATAAATCCAATTAGCTGCGATGTATCTCAATTTTGATGTAGAAAAAATGTGAATTTAAAAAATAGTTGTAGCAATTAGCGCTGGCCAAACAAGGTTCAAACTAGAAGATGTTCTTAAGTATTATAAAAAAACAATGCGAAAGGTCTAATGGTTTTAGAATGAGGGAAAAGGGTGCTCTGAAAGAAAATCCTTTCTTTACGCCTGAATTTATACAATGCGCAGCAAAAAAACTATCTTTTTATAATATTTGAGTTTTTAGAATAGATCTAGGTTCATATCTAGGCTATGAATAAAAACAACACGTTTAACACTGAAAAAGTCATTTGAAATGATCATCTGAAAATATAGAAGATTTTTTGTAATCTAAAATAAAGAAATAAGCATAACGTTGGTTAAAATGTTACATTAACGTATACGTTCACATCCACAGTCAAAAATGACTACAAGCCAGTGGAAAACAGACCATTTACAAACAATAAATAATTGGCATTAAACTGAGACAAAATACAAAAAAAAAAAACAGACAGTTTTGCTATAAACAGCGTTTTTGCACCTTTGTTAGAACAGCAAAAACGTCGCAAATCAACTTTCATTTACATCACAAAACAATGCGTAATGAAGTGAGTTGGAAAATTAGTTTCATTTTGTTTCTGGACACAAAGAAAAAAAAAACACAGAAACTCAACGTCTTTTCATCACCTAGCAGCCTTGCTGTATAAATCAATTGTCCACCGAGTGAATGGGGACGTCTCATTACGGCTAATGCGGCTCGGGGCAGCGTTTTCGCCAATTGTTAAGAAAAATCCCCTTCAATCAGGAAACCGTTAACGTTTTCCTTCAGGTGTAAGGTGAAGAATACGGCAGCACGAGGCCTCAAACCGACCCGACAATCATCGGCCGGTCTGGAAATGTCTGACATCATATCACAGCAGTAGACAGGATCGTTTCTAGCAGATTTTCGGATTATTATCGCTCCGGGATGATGTGCTAGAGGTTGAATACTATTTTGGTGAGAAGAAGAAGGAGAACATCTGTAGCGCAAAAGTGAAGCCTTTTGGAGGGTGGGTCCCATTACAGACGGCGTTCGGAGGGCCCTGTTGGTTGATTGTCCCCTTGTTAATCACAGTACGGCTCCAATTTGCGCTGCCTTTGACGAGGAAAAGGTTGACGATGTTTCCGTTTTCTTTGCTTTTTAAATGACGACCAGCCTTCTTCGACCATTTTAGAGCAAAAGGTGAATCCGTTAATGGGCTGGTTTGATGTCACGTAGCCTTTAGTAGCTTCATCGTTATTTAAAACGCTTTTACGCTGGCTAAGGCTGCTACTAGATAGTCGCAATGATGAGTGCTTATAATTTTGCCTTTAACGTCCATCTTCCAGACGGAACCATACACATTCGGTACGGAATTTAATAACAATAATAATATTTCTTCAACACAACTACTTTCTAGCTGCACACACAACTGCAGTCTGCCTCCTTTATTGAGCTCACAGTTTATTAGGAAATTCTTGCGATAGGAAGCACCTGTCCACCATCGCACACTGCCACGCTGCCACTGTCTTATATGCGTCACCACCGTCACATGCGCCAGACGGATTTGGGATGTGAAAAATCTTAATTAGATTTTCTGCCCTTTTCTGTGGCGGGGCGTTTTCAAACAAAAGGTTTTCCTGGTCAGGAGTATGGTACAGGAGTTGAAAGAAAAATCCGGATCCATCTAGGCCGTCTTTACGACAGCGTAAAATGTGTGCATGAAGGTGATTTTTTCCTCATTAGTTCCATTTTCTTCAGTGCAACACACACACACACACACACACACAGACAACGGTAAGGGAAAAGTCAAAATGGTGAGCTAAACTATCCTGCCATAATTGACGATCGAGATGTGTATGTAAGTGTGTATGTGTGTGTGTGCAAAAAAAGGTAACGATTTCGTTTCCCGACACCATTAC
>KB699093.1:0-27315 GCA_000349165.1 Anopheles christyi | reverse complement strand
GTTAGTCGAAAATTAATTCGCCTTTGCAGACCACCAAAGTTGCAAATGCCAAATTATGAATGGCTTGAATCGGAGGAGAAGAACAGTCACTGGAATGAACAAAAAACAAAAAAAAAACATAGAAAAGTAATACCTTTCTAATTGAATTAAATTCCTACGCTGAAAGGTGCCACTTGTATGTTGATCATTCTGTAGCGTCGTTGAAATAAATTAGCAAACCCCGCACTTGTTGCCCTAGTTTTGTCCCTCGCACACGTTCCTTCATTTGCAAAAAACGGGGTGTAACAATTTACGTACTTTTTCACTACTTGCATATACAGTGATTAGTGATAGTGTGGATTGAAGGAATAAAGTGATTTTCTTTACTATGCATACAAAAGAACGACCACAAGGTTATGTTGGCTGTAAATCTCCATCCCAAGCGAGTCGGCGGAAAAGAAAGGGATGCAACAATTTTAATTGAAACTCCCAGTACCGGATTGTAATGCATTATTCATGACGCCAGTTCTTGCCCTAGAGGGTCAGAGAAAACCCACACTAACCTACTGTGTCCGCTGACCCAGTGGGAAACGACTTAAGACCTTTCTGGTGCTCTCTTTCTGTGAGCTAATACTTACCTTCGTCTCTAGTTTAAAGGTACTTTGGTTTACAGACCATTAATTCCTACCCACTCCAGACATTATCTCTCGCCGATCGGTAAACTTCGGCTATTCTAATACTTTTGGATTAGAGAGTAAAACAAAAGCATTAAGCTAAGCAAGAACGCATCTTTTGTAAGGCGTGTGGGACAGGTGGATCGTCTCTTTATGGCTCTGGAAAGTTGTTTTTTTTTCTTAAGATCTTTCTGTTACGATTACCAGGGCGATCGAGCTCCTGACCTTTTAAAAGGCGACTTGTGTCTAGAATAGAGATACACTAATTACATACTCTCAGTCTCTCTAATTAGTTGCTGGGACATCGTTACGGAAAGTGTCTATTTCTATGCTAAACAAACTCAATCTTGGATAATTGCATAGCTCACGTGAGCCGATATCAACCAGCATGCCGACTCGTTGCCCTATAACAGAAGAACCATTCATGTTTACCTTTTTGTGAGTGCTCTAACTGTTGTATGTCAACCGATTTTTAACAAAGCAACAAAAAAACACTTACCCCTCTGTCCTTCTGTGAGCACATCAAACTATTTTCACTATGGGAAAGCAAGGCGTTTGCAACAGTTCTGTTATTTGTTTGCACTGTACTTAATACTGAAAGAATGATTTAATCTCTAGTCGACTCTTGCTGTCGATGTTGACACAAATTGTAGTCATTCAACAGCACAAAATGCTACGCGAACGGTAAATGCTTAATGAAAACAGATATAACGGGAACATGATTCTTGATCAAAATTTGCCCATTCACACTGTACTTTCACGATCTATAATGGAGACTGTGGAGACTCTCAGCAATAAAACACCTGCCATTTCCCGCATAATCGAACCAATTTCCATACCATTTTCCAACCCGACTGTGGAGAAAAATCTCTGAAGCCAATCGTCGGCTAAACGCAGTTGCCATCCGTCTTCGATTCAATTACACAGTCTGATTGGCATGGACGGTTTGGAAAATGATCAAGCTTCGAGAGGAGAAACCCCAAAACAGAACAGAAACGCAACTTCGAGCGCATTTCTATTTCTCCTGCGGCCAGCAGTAGCAGCACGCAAAAACGTTGTTGGGAAAGCAGCCAACAACAGGTAGCGAAAAAAGAAACAAAATTCCTCCAGTAATGCGTGCGTTTTTTCGTTTACATTTTATGATCTGTATCGATCGGTATACGCTGCAGTGCTTGAGGGCGAACGAGAAAAAAAAAAGATTACACGAAACATCATAACGAAGAATCGAAGCATAAAATCGCTAACGTTAACTTCCCCCGCTAAAAACGTGGACATATGTACTGGCATTTGTATGAGCAGCATCGCGTGCAGACAATAAGATTTTATATCTTAACTCTCCAAAGTTATTGGGAACAAATGATGGTACAATGTACAATTTTTAATTAATGAGCAAGATGGTTAATAACTTTATCGAGGTAATTCTTGTTTTATACGTTGCTTGATTTGCTAGCCCATCTTTGTGCTGCTAGATCCACACGTACACAACAATAAATTCTTCTTCTTCTTTAGTTCAACAACCGATGTCGGTCAAGGCCTGCTCATGCCATGAATGGGCTTGGCCATTTGTGACATTTAAGTTTTACTCATAGCAAGATAGTCAGTCCTACTATTTACGAGGGGCTCGGTCCTTATAAGAATTGAAGCCATGACGGGTCTGTTGTTAGGTCGTACGGCTTGACGACTGTACTATTGTACCGGCATACCATAAATTCATTCAATATCTAAATCAATCTAAACAAATAATAGTTCATCCGATTAACACATTCCCACTACCTACACTAAAATGAAATAAAAACACAAACACTTCAGATTCCTTTCCTTTCAGTGTGTGAGCGGTCAATTTCGTTACGATTAATAACAATCAACGTTTTTTTATCAGCTTTTATACGCTGGTTTATTTTTCTTCACTCGCTCCGGAAAATGGTTGCCCCCGTCAGCTGATGGCTACTGACCGGAAAATTGTAACGTTTAACATCACAATTAGCGGGTCACATGCACGCTCGCACTCACGCACATACGCTACACCATTGTTGTTTTTCATGCTCCGATGCTAGTCGCCGGCTGGACGTTCTTTGTGTTTCGTTAAAGAGACTATTTGCTGATACACATCTATTGCGACTCCATCCTCCCAAAGATATGTTTACGCCACGCTCACAGAGCAGTTGAAACATAAGCCGTCTTCACCGTTTTGGTTCAAACCCGAAAGGGCACGATTATTATCAATTTGTTGTGCCGGTAATTTGATGAAAACCCGTTTTTCTTTTCATTTTCTTTAATTTCCATCGGGCCGTGCAAAATCTCTCCAACCAACCATCTTCATCGTTCGCTTCTCTCGACGCTTTTCACCCGCGATTGGTGGTGTTTCTTTCCTTCTTTCTTCTAGCTACTAAACGAGCCCTAATCATGGGTTTGAGGGTGTCCGTCCGTGTAGCGGAACAGCTTGATGCGTATCGAATTTGGCGAACCTTTTCAAGGGAAAGTCATCGGCACGCCATGGTGTGGGGTTAGGTTCTTACACTCGGGAAGTACTCTCTAGTGTTTGTTGCTTAAGCATTCGCGAGTTTAATTTCGATTTTCACTTTCATTAGCAGATAAATATGGATGCAGATTGCACATGTTTCACTCCGTTTGTACATTTACTGATCATCTCATGCTCATCCACCCTCTACAGGTACCATGGCGACCGATACCGTATCATGTGCCCCAACAGCAGCAGCAGCAGCAGCTGCAACAACCGCAACAATCGCAGCAACTGATCAGCGTTGCCAGCTTCGACACGACGAGCAAGGACGAACTGGTTCATATCGCACAGCACAATGCGCAGATCCTGAAGCAGTTCAACCAACCGATCGCCCAGTACAGTCAGCACGCACAGGGTGGCATGAAGGTGCAAATCACGACCCACCAACAAGCACCCGGACCAAGTCCAGCGGCTACCGTACAGCATCATCAACAACATCACCATCATCACCATCATCATCAACATCAGGCACAAGGAGCAGCCGCTCCTTCCTTTGGGCACACGCCAGCTGGGCCACCTAAGTACATGACGACACCGCTGCTGCAAACGATCTACCCGTCGGCATCTCACAAGCAGCAACAGTCACCAGCACAGTCGAAACCGTACGGCAAGTCCGATCAAATCACCACGCTCAATATGGTGCACAGTTCGACACCGAAGATCACGGCCGCCATCTCCACACACGGTGCAGTTGGTGTCAAGTCTGCCAAGTTCAACGGGCAATTCAGGTATGCAAGACAGCACTTTTTGCCATTATATCATAACTCATCACTTACGACATGCATTTGCTTTTTGTTTAATAATTTTCCACAGGGACGTTCAACCTTCGAACGTTCAAAAGTCGACACTCAAGCCACACCCGGTCATGAACAAACTGCAGTCACATATGGGAATTACTGGCTTCCGGCAGAAACAACAAATCGCCACCAGCTCGAACCGGCTAGAGCATTTCATCAACCCGAACCAGCTCTACGGTACCTACATCCAGTTCGGCCAATCGCCAGCCCTGAGTCCTGCCGCCTTGGCACCCTCTAAAACAAAGTTCTTTAGCCAGCTAGGCTCGGGAATCCCATCTTTCGATACGCAAACACTCAAAAGTTTCTTCAACTCACCCGGCTATACACCGAGCGTGGGACAGTTCAAAAAGCTAAACTTTATCCAACAGCAACAGCAGCTCCAGCCGAGCACCGGTGGAAAGTTCTCCTTCCCACACTTCAACCAAATCTCCGCAGATTTGGCCGAGTTTCCGAAAAAGTACGTAACTCCCTCGTCGGCCGAAAAAGAGCTCACTAAGACTGGATCGGGCGGACTTGATTCGACACCACTCTTTCCCCATCTTCCACCGAGCGTACTGACGCCCTTCTTCCAGCAAGTTCAGCAGCAACAGCAACAGCACAGCTCGTCGTCTGGCTTCATCTCCGGTAACAAATACAACAACTTCAATCTCAAAACACAACACCCAGCCCCGCCAGTGTCGTCGTCGTCGCAGTCGAGTTCATCCGGTGGATCTTCCACGAAGCACGGCTTTTCGCAGGGACAGTTCCAATCCGAGCGCGAATCACTGAGCAACTTCGGAAGTCAGGTGTTTGGTGGAGGAGCATTCAGTGCCTACAGCACCCAGCAACCGCTTCCAATCGAACACAAACCGTACGAGATAGTTAAGTTTAAGGAATCGCCCGGAAAGCAGCTCTCGACTAAGTTCAACGAAATACACGACGAGTACAGCAAGAATCTGGTCCCACCACCACCAAGCACTCAGCAGGCATTCCTACCAACGGTGCTAAATCATCTGGCAGAATCGTCACCGAGTAAGGATCCGATCGAGATTCTCAACAAGTACAATATCAATCCTCACTCGCCACTCCAGGACGCCAACCGGTTTAGCTACGATTTCCCGCGACCAACGCCCGTATCGCAAGGGGTGCCCACTAGTGGACCTGCACCTACGACCGTCAGCACAACAACCACCACTACCCAGTTCCCGACGGCAACAACCCTTCCAAGGCAGCAATACTATCAGCACCATTACAGTCAGTATCAGTTCCCCGGTGAACAAAGCTTCCACAACCATCAGTCCTCTTCGCCTGTCCTGGTAACGCCACTGAACGAACTAAGCGAAAATGGATGGCTTACCCGGGAAAAGTACCTCACAACGGAAAAACCAAACGTCTTCAAGAATCTCTTCCGTCCGGTGGAGAGTGAGTACAAGCAGCACAAGCTAATGCATCCGGCATATACCGGACTTCCACCGAACCGACGACCCTCAGCAACGCCATCTTCGACCACCACGTCCACCTCAGCAAGCGCCGGATCCACCACTAACTCTCCCTGGGATCAATCAACGGAAGAACCGATCATAACGCACAGCTTCTTCACAATCGAGGACGCGATCGCTGATCCAACCCTAATTCCACCCAAGTCCAAGAACAAGTACAAATATACGACCGATGCCGAGGAAGAGAACCGCCAGGAAGATTTACAGCTGGAAATTGTTACCATAGGACCGTTCTTCGGTTCGGAAGAGTCCCCGATTCAGCAGGTTGTAACGACGCCTGCCCCGAACCGAATCCAACACGGTTCGAAGGGTAGCAATGGGCAACATCGCCGCAGACGTCCCAAACCACATAATCAGAGTAGCACAACGACAGAGTACACCACCGAGCAGGATTCAACCGAATCGACCACTAACGCCATCAGCCCAACCATCAATGCGGTCGATAACCGTAACCGTAATCGAATTCGCTTCCGTCCAAAGCCCATCACCACCGCAACGCCACCGATCGCTGCTATAGTGGAGACGGAAGCGGCAACCACAATCCAACCGACTCCACCACCACTGCCAACGTTTGTGTCCAGCGAAGAGTTTGACGGTGCGGTGATAAAGAAATTCCGCAAGAAACAGCATTTCACGCGGAACCGCTTTAATGTGCTCAACCAGCGGGAAGAGGAGAAAAACTCTATCCTAGATCAAACGGACCCCTCCCTGGCAACACCAACGCTTACCACGTTTTCGTCCACCAGCACAACCACAGGGGCTATCGTCAATACGCCATCGGAAGCAGCTCCTTCCATTTCACCGATTGGTGGAGGTTTCCGATCACGCTACCGACCGGCTCCCCAACCAAAGGGCAAAGATTCTCAAGAAGACACGCAGGAGGGATCAAAATTGAACTCACGGTTACCGAGTCGACTTCCACCGACGGCAGCCTCGTCCACCGTGGCCACATCCACCGATACAGCTGCCGTGTTTAATTCGGACGAATCAAGCATTAACTCTTCCGAACCACAGAACCGTACACGCGGAGGAGAACACAACCGTCCACGGTTTAGCATCAAGGAGTACCGGAACAAACTGAACCGCACATCGAGCACAGCTGGTCCAACGAGCACATTTGCGCCTTCGGTTGGGGATGTCGAAACGACCACGGCACCAAAGCTTCGTTTCCCCACGCGCAATCGTTTCCTGGTGAACGCACGCCTCAACAAAACGGTAGATTCGAACGATATTCTCCCAACCGGTTCCGGCGGCGTGACAACGGAAAAATCTGCCAACGAAACAACAACGAGAAGCTCGTTCAGGCCACATGGGACGCGCACTTACAATCGGTTTACGGTCAAGAAACCTTCCACCGAGACACCACAATCGTCCACGAGCACAGGAACGACACGTGGTCAAGCAACGAATGGAAATCTAGCAAACCGCGGACGTACTAAGACGGCATACGATCAGGCAGTTGCAGCCAATCGTACCCTTAACGGAACATACAATACTACGGCTTCACTCATCAACCGACGACCACCGAAGATCACGTTACGGCAGCGAATTCAGAACTATAACCGCAAAAAAGAGATAGAACAATCGAACACAGCAACCGGCAGTGCCAGTTTGGATGAGTCGTTAAAGCGGGAAGAGGTTGCTGACATTCCCACCGTAGACCAGAACAGCGTGCTGGCATCTTCGGGCGAACAGAACCGTCCTATCGATGATCTCGGTACGCTGAGTGATCGGTTCGAAGCGTCCAACAGTGGAACTGAAGAGGTGACGACACGTGCCAGCACAACCGAGAGCTACCGACAACACGAGACGGCAATCATGAAGATATCACCCAAAGATCCGAACAGTGCCACAGCTACCAACGGTGACGATTACGATTTGAACAGTGCCTCGTCCGACTACTCAAAGCGCGTCGTCGAGCTGACACTGTCCGGGACGGGTAGCAAGGATCGGGGTAACTTCAAGTCCGTTAACAAGGGTCTCCTCTCGCGCAAGGTGCCCGGCTACTTTACCCTCGCCACCGAAGATCCAATCCTACCGATTGAAGCATTTTTCCCACAGGTGAAAAAACCCAACGGGGTTCTTGCGTGATAAGGTGGCGGCGGCACGCCACAGTCCGGCTATTCCGCGAGCTTGTAACACAAGTTAGCTTTTGCGACGGCATTTTCTCCGTCCGAACCTCATTCAAAGGAGGAACACGAATTCGTTTTTTCTCTGCATCCTGCATTGTTAGGAATGTGTTTGCTTTTTGTAAAGGTGTGCGTGTATGTGTGCTTGTTACAGGTAACGGCTTTCAAAACACCCGTAGTATTTAACATGCAAGTATTTAACGTGTTTTTGCAACCAACAAACTGGCCGATGACAATTACCACCAACCAACACTAATGGGGCGTTAGCATTCCGGTCTACCCAAAGGTCCTTTCAAGTGAGAAGGATAGGGGGGAAGGCGAGATGGTGTATGGTACTCGGTATTCTCCTTCTACCTTCACCGTTTAGTGCTGTAAATTACGAAAAATCCATTACTTTTAAGTGACCATTAGCAGTTTAGTAGAACAATTTGGTAGCAAAGAGAGTGAGAGGTAAAGCGAGACAGTTTGTCGCGCATTCATAAATTGCGCCATTGCAGCTTCTTTTAAAATTCACGACCGTTTTATTTATTCCATACAATTTAAATTCCTTTCCTTACTATTACTATTCGTTCAGACGTAAGATTCTACCACTTAAGCAAATGGTCGGTATAATGATAAATATACAAGAAAAAAATCCTTCCGATTCCCGGCGTAAAAAAAAAGAATTCGAAAATGTTATAAACGCAACCCTAATCCTCTATGACAACGACACAAATGAAGCTGGTGAGCTGTGTGCTGCGTTTGGGGTAGTCCTTACTTTTAAACTACACACTTTGTACTATATATTATTTTAAGCATACGAACTCGGACGCAAACGAGTAAAGGAACGGAAGCAGTTAGGAGAAAAGAAAACTGAAGAGATAATAAAGAACTGTAAATTATCGAACACCTAAACTATGCGAAAATACTTAACGGGTAGATGTTTGTGCACTAGATTTTGCGTCGAGCGACTGATCCAAAATGGAGAAGGCGTAATTCCATAACGCCCCCATCGGCAATGCGTTCCGTATCTTAGGGCGCGTATCAACGGACACGCTTCCGAGCATCAGGCTGGCATCCTCGGTCTGAAGAATTTCACCAATACAGTTTACCAATAAAGTCGTGTCCTTTCGCTCCAGCGTTTGGAGCGGGTTCTGCGTGAAGTTCCGAAATAGCTGTCCCAGTTTACAGCGGATCCATAATACCGCACGATAGTATTTGTCGGGGAGCCGGAACGAGTACTTACGATCGACAAGGAATTCTACAATCCTTTCCTGGCCACTGCCTTCTGCTTTCGGTTGTTTACGCAGCTCCATGGTACCGGTTTCCTGTGCGTCGGGTCCATCGACACCACACATCAGCAAAAGGGTCCAATCGGAGATGACACTGTTATCGCAGATTTGGGTCTTCGGTGTGCGTTGCACCGGGGTTACTTCCTCCCCGATTAGGTCCAGTGCAAGTTCTAGCTTGGTTATGTACACTACCCACTTCGCGGGTAGATTCTCTATCTGCGCTACCGACAGCGGATGGGGTTCGAAAATTTCCTCTGCACAGTTACCGATCAGTTGATTGTTCTCATAGTCAGCGATGGCCAGCTGAGGATATAAACCAGCCGCTAGACAACCCTTCACCAGGACCCACTTGTTGGAGTTGATGTTCAGTTCTTCGGTATTGTGTGCACGGCCACACTTTACTATGCCTAGCAGTCGCAGCACCGACATTAGCTCAACGCGTGTATTGGACAGTGCTTCCATATATCCCACTTTGAGGTGACAGTTTTGCACCATCTCCCCATCGGTTTGGAACGTCTTCGACTGGCTCCATTGTTGGTACAGCCGCAACACTACCATACAATCGCTGTACGTGCGATTGTGCATTGCAAACTTGAGCTGCATCAGCTCGCTTTCGCCCTTAGCATCCAGTGGTTCGATGAACGGATTGCCTATCTTCACGGCAGCCACAATAGTGAGTATTGGATCCAAGCATTTGAACAAGACTGAATAAAGTAATGCCTTACCAAGATGAATACCGACGTTCAGGTGTACCAACAGTAAACCGAGGCTCGTTGGTAATTTCAGAGGTCGTGTTATGACTCCGATTCGATCGAGCAGTTCCAACGATTTCGAGATACTTGAGGAGTTTGCTGGAATCAAGGAGGTATCGAGGAATATTTCCACTGACGAACATGACGATTGGAAGCGACACAGCAGCGCCTTTAGCACCGTCTCTGGTTGTTCCTCCGTACAGGGACTTTTACGTCCAACTTTTGTATCATATTCATCGAAATAGTTTTTCGGGTAGAGCATGAAGCACTTTCTCTGAGCAAGCCACTGTAAAGTGCGGGCCGTTTCTATGGACGCCATACATGATCCATCAATGCAAAGCCCTTTGGCATAATCGCCTCCAGGGTGTACTTTCAACCCAGTATCCACCACATAGTCGATGCTTCCAAGCGACGTCACCAACTCGAGCAACGGTCCCGCCATCAGAATAATGTCGTACAAAGTATCTTCTTCCTTAGGATACACCATAAACTCATTCAATTCCTCTTCCGTAAGCAATCGATGGCAGATCA
This sequence comes from Anopheles christyi, assembly GCA_000349165.1. Classification (NCBI taxonomy): domain Eukaryota; kingdom Metazoa; phylum Arthropoda; class Insecta; order Diptera; family Culicidae; genus Anopheles; species Anopheles christyi. The sequence continues at coordinate 17,183 of KB699093.1, read as the reverse complement.
CAAAGCCTACCTTGTTCCGTTTACCGTTTAGACACTTTTGTAGCATCTCGTAGCACTCGAGCACGTCCATGAAGTCGGGCAGCATGACAAGAATCTTCCCCGGTACACACGTATTGCAGATGTGCGCCACAACGTCCACCACAAGATGGTGGTCGACAATGTACGGATTGTGCACCTTACGGTACAGTTGACACAGCAGATCTAGTTTTAAGCTTACGTCATTAATTATCTCTTGAGGCGCTGCATTCATTATTTGCCAGCATGGATTATGCTGTGCCGCTATACACCAATCCAAAGCGTTCAAGGACTTTCGACCAACAACGTAAGGGTTGGCCCCGATAGCTAGCAGATCCCGAACAATCCCCAAGTAACCTAACAACGATAAAAAAGGTGTTAAAATTTACACACTGAAGACAGTGGATTATGACGCTTCTAACCTTTGGCACCGGCAATCATGAGGGCGCTCATACGAGTGTTCGTGTGTTGATAGTCAACCAGATGCATGTTGTACGACAGCAACCGTAGCAGCACAGTGAACGGCTTAGCGTTGTTGGAGAACCAACACTGATTCAGCAGCAGGTCCAAAATACACGCCATGTTACGATTCGGTTGACGATGCCCATAGTATACCTGCAACTTCGCCGTCAATTTTAACGGGTTTTGTGATGTCTTAAGATAATCCTTCATTGTCTGTATCATTTCATGCGTGCACACATGGGCCAAAATCTCTTCCAAGTAATGATACTCTACACCGTGTGGTAGATTCGCCAGATAGCGGACCGACGGTGGGTTGTGCGGAATGTGCATAACTTGCGGTACATCGAAAAACTTGGATAAGGTCGACCCCTCGTTGCCCGAGGACAGAAGTACCAGCTTCAACGTGGGGTGCAGGTATCGCTTTTCTTTCAATAGCGACAGCAACAGATTCATCTCTCTTGTTGGTCGGTCCACATTGTCCACTACCAGGTGCGTTAGCTGAAACATCATTTTCTGACCCGATTGCAGCAGAGATAGTATGAGCGTCTGGATGGTACAGAACACGACATTGTTCATCTCGCAAACCTGCGAGTTGATGCTCAGCTTGTACCCAATGGTATTGCCAGCCAACTCATTGCGTTCCTTGCAGACGCGTTTGGCAGCCGCAATTACCTCGACCTCTTCCTGCAGCGCACACACCGTCCGGCATGGTTCCTGCAGTCTATGACAGTTTTCCATTATGTAGTGTACAATTTCCGTGCGCTTGCCACTATCCGGTCCTCCGCATATAATGATTGGGGATGTCTGCGTCGATAGGGCCTGTAAGATCTTGCCGAACCGTGAACCTACTGGCAGACGGCAGCGTTGCTCCGAGGTAGCATTGTCATATCGGCAGCTCGGTGGCACATGACACACCTCGTTAGGACCGACGGACCAAAACGTCCAACTGGCACACGGTACGGACAATACTAATGGTTTCGAGTTGAGCTTCGAATGACATTGTGTGGCTGCATTTTCCCACTTTCTAATCAGTACATTCATTTTCTTTAGCTTGTCTTCCGTCGCGAGCGAATATGACGCTTCACCACCAAGAGCGATTCGTAGCACTATTACTCCATCTAAGATCGAAAAGACGTTCCGTAGCAAGGATCAGGTTCCTCTCGATGGCCCCGAAAGTGTAGCCTACTTACCATCATTTTCCGTCGGTACCATCCAAATGTTACGGAAGCTTGGATCACACTCCAGCAGATTCTGCAGCATTGCCACAGTGTACTGGCCTATTTTTTTCTCTACACGCACTTTCCACACGAACGCATTATCACGCACAAAATTCAGGAACAACTGCATCACCCGGAAATCGTATATATCCATCGTTAAAATGTAATAAAGCACAAAAATATAAACGAATAAAAGTACGAAAATAACTGCAAGTGAAATCGTGAACTGATCGTATTGGCGCGTCCCTCTTCTCGTTTGACACTAAAATCTGTTACAAAGTCAAACAATGCACTTATTCGGAAATGAGAGTGAAGTGTGGGGAGGGAGACCGCAAAATGCCACCCACGTTTACAGTGTACACGTCAGCTTGACGTTAAACGGTGTCGTGCCTAGCATTGATTTGAAAAAAAAGCGGGTGAACGCTATTTCGACCAACCGTTCGACACGATTATTTCGTAACCCATGCCAGATCGGAATACAGCAAAGTAACTAGAACAGTTATCAGATTTAAACATTACTCGAAAGGCAAAAAAAAAACACAAAACCATGAAACTAATCTAAAGAACAAACAGGAACTGTAATGATGCATAAATACGACACAGAAGGTTTATGATATATTTCTATTTAGTTTTTTTTTTTAATTTTCAAGTCATTTTTTATATTTTTGTGTATTTTTCTCCTCTTATTTTCCACCTGGTATGTCACTTGTACCTTGCTATAGCGTTTGGTTTTGCTTTTCCATTTCAGATTGTGCGTTGAACGGTCAGGGTTTGGAGATAAAACGTGGCGCAGTTAGCTCCAAAAACGAATAAGTACTGCACTCTGGGTTATTCTACTTGGTGGCTCTCTTTATTGGTGATGTTTCAGATTTAGATTCGGAATTTTCCCTTTCTCTATATGCTATTGCTATCGAGGACTGTTATTATTTGCTGTAGTCTGTTATGTGGAGAGCAAACATTGTTCTGTTCGTGCAGCTACATCTTTCCGAGCGAAAGTTAACGCTGTATTGTAAATATAACATCGATTTGATATTCTCTCACTTGTCTCGTTGGAAATTTGAAGAAAAATACATGTTTTCTTTTTGGAACTGGTTAGAGCAAATGGTTTTTGTATTTGTAGGTTGTTCTTACATTAGTAGACGAAATAAAGTTCCAAACTGTGTGTTCCACGTGTGAAAGACGATAAAAGTTATAAAATGGGGTTTTACATTAGCTGCCGTTTGTTATTTCTTTTCTGTCTTTCTCGATACATAAGAAGCATGTACAAGTGGTATTTTCCAATGCACACCACCACCATCGGAAAAACCGTTGCTCTTGTTGGGATGTTATTTTAAGTAACACACAGAGAAAGTATATATCCTCAGCAGAACTAACCTACCTCTCGTTTTACTGATATGAAACAGTAGTAGAGTTTGGTGGAGTTTCCAACTGATGAGTCATTTAAATCCTAAAAGTAAGTTCAGCGATATTTACGAGACATATTTTTTAATTGTGTCCTTTTTCCAATCCTACCTCAATCGTGTGTCCCCAGAGGATATTTTTTTCTGCATGGAATCTGTCGTTATTGAACCTACTCTCTCCCATCAAATCCTTCAAAAGAACGTTAAACATTTGGAGACAAAAGGTTGGTAAAGCTGCTTCTGTTTTTTTTCTCTTCCACCATATATTGTGACCTTGTAATCATATTGTCATATTTATTTTAAAAGAACCGAAGTACTGAAAAGATATACATTCTTCCGATTTGATGATCTCGTTACGTTACGCTCGACCGGCCACCTTCTCTGTTTAGATTTCTAGCAGAACTTTTGTATATAAGGTGAGTTTGCAACGTGTATAAGTATATTTTTTAAATATTGTTTAGATATAAATACAAAATTAGATTATATATTTGTATATATATTCTGATCTCTTGTCATCTTTTCTACCATGCTTTATTTCTGTGTTGCATTCCACACAAACTTCCCAGACTATCGTAATTGCAATTATATACCATGCAGATCTAACGTGTGTGTATTATTCTACACAGTTTGTTAATGCTTACATTCTAAATAGTAATTACTGGTGTGTTTGTGTATGCTTATGGTTTTTTTTTTATGTAGATGCTTGCAGCATGTCGTGTCATTTCTTCAGCCTATTCTAGCAATTAATGTTCTTTTCATCTTAATACTGTATCGTATATGGTTTTGTGTTTCGTGTTTTGTTCGTGTACATCTCTCTTGTGTAAAATGTGATTTTATTAAAGTTTTTATGTTTATTCGTAAAGTAAATGATAACAGATAACGATAACGATATTGTTATGTTGCACGGTTGACGATGGTGCCTGTTTCAAAAGCATCCTTCCTAGCCGAGCATTGGAATATTTCGACCGAAGGAAAACTGTCAGCAGCAAAGGCGACAATCGTATTTGATGGAATTTTATAGTGATTTTAGCTTTTGCTACCCAATTTTCCTTCGCTCGTTCGATGGTATTGAAGTTTGTTTCGTGACACTCGCTTAAGAACGGATACGGTCGAGCTGGCAATTAGACCGATGAAAAAGGGACTACAATCAACCGTATGTATGGATGATGTGTGCAACACATTCATTCGTTATCTGCTTTCTGTTTTTCTTGTGTGTTGCTTTCATATCAGCATACATCCGTCTACAATTTTGTTCAATGTAGAAACGGACACATTCTTTTTGTACCTATTGATGGTAAAGGTTTCGTCTTTCGAAGAAGTTATAGTCAAATTTCTAGTCGATATTCTTATTTTCTTTCTTTTTCTTTTCGATGACTTTCTTTGCCCTCAGGACCTGATCTTCTTGATGGTTTAATGATCTCGAAACAGAAAACAGGATCTTGAATGTTTCTTTGTTTCACAGGCAAATAAGCCATTGCTGTTCATGTTCTGTTGTTGTTGCTCCTCTCATCGAGCATTTTAATCCTCCAATTGCTAAACTATTGTTATCTTTCTATTATACCCTATGATAATAACTCTAAGTCATGTGCATTACAACTATTTTTAATAGCATTAACTTTCACAAAGACATTGATTTTTGTTGCTGAGGGAATGGCATTAACGATGCCACCTCGAGGAACGGACTAAAATAAGGTAAGCGATGTGGAATGAAATGTTCAACGATTCAATTAAAATGGCATAACATTGAAGCAGGCATTAACATTTCATCTCATACAGAAAGATGCGTCCTTTGCCTTTCAATATAGCCTTCGTCTTAATGAGACTCAATGAAAAGATTTACGCGTCTTCAGGCCATTCGATAACAGACCCGGATGGTGTTTACGTCTATCGTCCACGGGAGGAACGCGTTATCGAACCCGGTGTTATTGGGCGTTCGTTTGATGTCATTTTGGCCAGAAGGAACACACGATATAATCTATTGGGTAAATCAATACGAAGGCTAGTCAATTAGCGTGGTTCACATCTATTGGCAGAGAGTGAAATTATACGTACTGTGTTTATTACAATTATCAGTATGTATCTAATGGCTGTTATCAGCACAACATACCGTACAGCAAATATAGACGTTTAAGAAGAAACAGGACATTACAAGAAATAATGATATTTTTCAAACTATGGTATACAATTTGGGTTTTTCTCAAAATTGTTCTGTGGTTATTCGCTTGAAATAGTGTTCAGGTCTCTTATGGGGCACGTTGACGGATACAATTGACCACGATTATATATTGGAAGCAGAACACTTCCAGATTCAACGCTAGGACCTCAAAAAAGGCTTCTGACTATTAGTGGTAAAACGGGGAGAGAAAGCGTGATTGCACATTGTCAATTTGGGGGTTTTACATTCTATCAATTGTTACACTATCTGTTGTGTTGAGGATAGTAGTTGTGGTACAAAAGAATAGTGTTGAAAATGGGCATCCTTAGCGTAAATTACTGTCTTTTTTTTTGGCTGCGCTAGGCAAAGCTATATATATTCCATTTTGATTCAATATTTAGTATTAAGCTGTATCTTTTATCGTCTTGTTGCTCTCTCGAAAGCTCGGTACTAAGCGTTCTTATAATGGGTTCATTATTTTAAAAAAAATGAGAAAACTGCTTTTCCTTATAACGTTGTGTCAGTTGCATCTGCTGTTGAACGTATCATCATGCAACATTTAAGAATGGATGTGTTGAAACTGTTCTACGAGGTAACATTATGTGCTACATTTTTTTATGTTTGGCTTCTGGAAGTGGTAGCACACGTAGTGAGAAACTCATTCACTTTCTTCGATCTAGCTGTGGATCGTAGTGAAAGTTTGAAGAAAAAAAAGGTAGCAATGTTGCTAGTGCTTTAGAAGAATATGTACTATTTCAACTAATAATATTTTTACTTTATCTGACTTCTTTTAGTTTTTTAACATGAATACTACTAGCATCCATGCTAATTGATAAATCGCAAACCCAATCCAAATAAATTCATACCTGGGTGGGAGCAGTTTTCTGCTTGTGCATTGTTTTCAAGTAGGAATGTTGGTATTTGCATTTGTCTTACTGCCTAGGAGTGAAAGATGAATAATTGTTTTCCATTGCCGTTGTCCGTTTTTTGTGGTTATTTAATCACATGAATTTAATCAAAATTCTGCTGCTACTTTCTGATGTATTCTTGTGTTTGCTTTGGGTCGGTTATCATGATATGGAACGTGTGTTGTACGGCGTCGCAGTGAAACATCGCTTAAACATTGACGTTGAACCCTTTCTTGGCGGCAACCGGAAGCTTTTCACCTTGCAAGAAAGGGTTGTAGCTCTAAAAAGAAATAAAAAGCCAAAGTCCATGTTATGAATGAGCACTCAGAAAGTACATCAAATTGTATGCCCTCGATTCACATACCTTCTTTACATGGAACTTTTTAGCTACCAGGTTTTTGTGCTCCTGCGTGTGGAACTGGCGGGCAATGAAGTTTTCCAGATCCGAATCCATCTGCGGGTTCCCTTCGCTTTGCGTTGCCGCCGGACAGTTGAACATGTGCTCCGCATCACACATACAGTCCTGTGCCGCCTGATACTCGCGACTGAACGCGGCCGTATTTTCGAAGTCCATTGTGCATCCTTGATCCTCGGTGTAACCGACCGGGCATGGATTCGGCGGATTGCAGTACGCCGGCAGACTGGCATCGGTTTTCACCTGCGGCTTGGGACGGTTCGGTCCTTCACCCGCTCCGCCCGACACGTACTGGTGGCCCCACAGTGAGCTGTGCTGCAGATATTCCTGGTCACGGGGCGATGGATTAGGGTTCGAGCCGTCCAGCAGTGCATCGTAATCAAGCTGCTCAGACTCGAGATCCTTCGTGACGCGTGCCATTAGCGCGAGACGGCTCGCGGGCAGTTCGTCCATCGCTGATGGGTCGATGTACGAGTCGGCTGCCTCAGCTAAATCCTTGCCCATCCTATCGACCAGCTCACGCAGCAGCATGTCAGAGAGAAACTGATCCTGCGGAAAGAAAGACCAAGCAGTAGAATCAGGGAAGGGAAATACTACGCTAGAACGGTGGACTTACCTTCATGCCCGCTGATAGGTAGGCTAACGTTGGGTTAGCCACCATCAGCGAGACTAAAACAAAAAAGAAGTACATGCTGAGTGCTTCGTTAAAAGCACGTTGAAAGGTCTGCCAACATCATCATCATAGGGCGGTGATGCATGGAATAGAAAAAAAAGATACATTGTATTATAACAATGCACTACCACAGTACAACCATTTTAAACGCGAACAAACAAACATAAAAATGCTTTTCGGAGGAACTACTCAACCGTGTTCCGTCCTACATGGGGTCTTGCAGAAAAACATTTTCTATCGTGTAACTCTTACTTATAGAGTGATTTATGGCATTTAAGCCCAGTTTGGCGTTTCTGAATGCCGAACACGTATTGTAGTGAAATGAATAAACGTCTCTTTTCAAATGTCTAGACCAGTCCTGCGTAAAAGTTTCACAAAGCGCTCTTTAAGATGACATTTGAGAAAGTGGGCAGGTATTTGTGGACCGTCGTCAAGAACAGCCTTCCTTTCCTGTGATTGAAATCATGGCACGCTCAATTGGTGCTAGAAGTGACGGTCACTCCGTGCGAACGAATTATTTCTCGGATATATTTTTACAATCGCCATGACCAAAGGGGTGGAGAGAATATTTGTAGAGTGCATGCAATGCCCACCATGCGCAGTTTCCACAGAGGTTGACCTATAAAAACCCATCCTTCGATTCTCACTTTATAGTGATTCCATCCCTGGACACTAACTTTCGATAATAATTTACATAGTTCCCGAATTAGAATCCAGACCACTTGTTGCGAATGCTGAAGCCATCATCAGAAGCAGCTGTTTTTCCTAACCGGTCAGAATACATGCTTCCACCCTGACCATTGCAAAGAAGAAAAACATCCTTGTGCATCCCTCGTGCGCCAGGCAAAACGCATGCGGATAAAACCAACGTCATCGAATGCGAAAATGCGACAATCAATACCAGTGCCTCGATGACGTCAACACAGCTGGCAGGTGTAGGGCTTCCGATGTAATTCATCATCAACGCACGACTGAGCAGACACAGCGACGCAATAATAACATTCAGCATCTCAAGTTCTGATTTCTTCTTTTATTCTCCTATGCTAGCGTATCACTCATCAGGTTTTGCTTCCTTTTTGTCTGTTTCTCGCACCACTAGCATTTATAGGACCTTCAACCTTGTATACATAACCAGCGGCAAATGCTGCTGCTTCCATCGTCTCATGAATGTATAATTAATTGGATCACGCAGCAGCGCTAAACAGCAATTTACTCTCTTGTTGGCATCGATTTTCGGCGGCATGCTAGGTGGATAAGAGTGTTCCAACCGATGTCACTTTTGACATGGCCGGGTCATTAAACAACTACTGGCTACGGGGCACCAAGGATAGGATTACAGTTTTATAGGAACCAAACGCATGCCTCATTAATCCATGTGGAGCCCACACACAGGGAACACCATACACCGAGGGTGGTGTATAGCCCTAGCAAAAAAAAAAGTTTGGTTATGTTAAAACTTCACTGGCATGGAAACAGCTTCTTGGAATGTGGAGATTTCACTGCAATCACCTTTAAACAAATATTAACACTCCTTTTCCTAGTACACTGCACGTCCTTCACGTGTCTCTAGCTTTCTCTCTCTCTCGCTCCGTCGATGAACTTATTGAAAATGATTAAAATGACAAAAAATGGCGCGATAAAACGATATCAACACAGCGCTTACTTTGATGCCAAACAGAGAAAATGCCTCCACAAGAAATGTCACCAAAAAATATGTATTGAGAGAGAGACAGTGTGAGAGAGAGTGGAAGGGGGTAAGTTAAAGTGAGGAAAAGTTGTCCAATTTGAATCGCACCACACCACTACATCTACCGTGAATGTTCGCACTTACACAAGCACACACCCTCAAACACCCACCTCCTCAAATGGAAAATCGCCATCCCTAAACGCCAAAACCTACCTAACAACAATGTTTCCGACAACCACTTTTCGATGCGAACCTTGTGTTTTTCACTCGTCAACGAATAGGAGAAAACTGAACCGAGTCGAACGCTTTTCCTTCGCTTGGACCTAAAGCTCATGAAGCTTCTTGGTGGTGGGCGCCTTTCTTCTTGTTGCAGGCGCTTGCGCTCTTTGTGGCGTGAAAAATGAGTAGGACAGAACTAACGGAAAGGTGGACACATTTGGGGGAGGTGGGTGAGATGAATTGAGGGACAGCGAACGGTTTGCCAGCTGGCGCGGGATGGATCACGTTGATTTTTTTATTGTTTCGTTCATTGTTGTTATTGGGCAACATGTGCCCCAATTGTGTTGCGCGGTTTCTGGAAAACATGTTGAAGTAATAGTGGTGTTAAAAATGTTTTACAAGAAATGAATAACATTACAATAACCATTTTTTAGTTTTGTTTGTTATAGCTTATCGGGGAGATGAATTATTTTATTTTAAATAAAGATATGCTAAAATGGTTTTCTTTCAATGCCACTTCCACCATACATTGTAATTCGTACAGAGGGGAGCTGTAACGATTGGGCGATGGAAACAGATTAAACGCTTCGACACTATGATGGCATTGTGTATCTCTTTCCTTCAACACCTTGGAGCGTTTATCCCAGCTGGCAGACTATCAACTTGGAGGGAACCTTAGATTAGATAAGTAAGGAACGGTTATTAATTATTAGGGCGCTTCTGGTGTTTGTTAATGAAGAAACGTTTATTTTACAGCACGAAAATAGCACCAGCTAGGGCTGGGAAGAAGGTGGTAATTTTACAAATCAAATGTGAGATACATTTATTTTTGGATGTGACTATTTCCGTAATTACATTTACATCGATCACTTATGGAATGGCATTATAACAGTACTCGCAACTATTATGATGTTCTTACAATTATTAGTCCTTTTCCTCTATGGTTAGCTAGATTTGACTCGTTAAAGTACCTCTTGAAAATCACGTCCAATGCATGATGGCTAGTGACAACAAGATACAATGCATTGCGTGCCATTTGGCTTGTTTAAATATAGAGAAATCGCATTCCATTCGATGTCAATTCCTTTTTGCGTAAATACACTCGGAACGTAAGCGAAACACAGAAAGAATGAATAGCGAATTGATTGAAGTTTCTTCTCTCTCATTTCAATTCAATTTCCACATGTTGCTGTTCAATGTTCATATAGAATGTGGGAATGAACCACTCTAAAAGATGAGATCCTTTTAAATTAAAAGTAGTTATTCCTAATGATAAAAACTGAACCATTTAGTGACCTCATATTGACTGCCTTTCTAGTAAAATAGGCATATAAAGCAAACCCTCATTTTGTTCCCTTTTAAGGAAAACATTAACATTCGACACCATCCGAAAGTTCTGCAATCACTGCAAGCTTTCCATTGACAACTCTCGCCCATTTCCACGAATCGCGTTTGTTTTCCACGAGGTGGTAAAATCTTTAACACCTTCCAGCACAAACACCTCGCGGGTAAAAGGTGTCCTCTACGTGGAGGCGTTTTCACTTGGCTGGAAATCAAACCCCACAAGCATGGTGCATATACATCCGAGCTTCACATTTCCCTCATTTTCATCAAAAGTCGATTCGGGTAAATCCTTTCCCGTGGTGGACTTACACCAAAAGACAAAACTAAGAAAACAAAGCTTATTTCCTTGCAGTGTAGTTGGTCGGTTTTGTCATTCTCAAACGCCCACACGCCAGCATGACGGTTTTGGCCCCACAATTCCCAACGATACTTGTGAGAGAAAAATAGGCACTCTCTGTTCCTACCTTTCAAGGACCTACCTTAGGTAGGTTGAGATTGGTCTAACAAAAAAAAGAAAGGGGCTTTGAACAAGAGACAGAGAGGACGACATATCCTTTTCGCTCGTTTCTCTTTTGCTGGTGTAGATTTTAAGGGGCACTCGAATTTCATTGATAATTTTAGCCAGCAAACCACCGTGCTGACTTTCCTTGTTTGCTGTTCAAGCCATGTGGAACGGACCAGCTGGAACCAGTTGGTTTCTTTAGTGCCGTACAGCTTTTCACCATTCAATGAGTTGGAAAATCTTTCAGTAGACTGTTCCGGGAAATGTTAGTCTCGGCAGACTTTGGGGCGAAAGGGAGGGGTTTCTTCTAGAGCTTAGCGCAAAAGAAGATTCGGTGACAGACAGAGCAGGATAGCTGTGAAAACCGACGACTTTTTCGATAACACGCTCCGGTGTCGAAGATCACGTCGCAAGTTGGGCTTCTGGGGCCATATTTTCTTAACGGTCACCTCCAAGAGGTATGCTGTACGTGCAACGATAACCGATAAAGAATAGCTACAAAGGTGGTAGAAGAGTTTCCCTCAACCCTGTACACGTTGGATCCGATTTCATTCATCTTCCTCCGTTCCGTAGTTGACGTGTGTGTGGGTTTTTTTCCTTTCAACGCGAAGAAACATACTGTTTTCTTCAGAAAAGCGTTAATGTACAGTGGAAAGCATGCTTCATTCCAAAGCCCCATCAAAACATATCCCCCCCGATTTTACACCATCATTTTATTGGGCTTTATCTTATCTTAAACCATTATCACAGGGTGCATCATGGGGTAGTGGTGGGGCGTGGAAACGCTCGGAGCGTAGGTTGAAAAAACATGCAACAGAAGCATCTCGTTAAAACGTCCAAAGCTGCTCGTAACGGTGGCAGCTATTGAATTCAGGTGAGGTTTTTTTACGCTTTTTTCCTCCCCGTTTACGCCACGTCGTAATTTCTCCATTGATAGGTAGATTCGTTCCATAAACATCCCCCATCGATGGAATAGGTACACTAGCGTGTATTGGTAAGCGTGTGTTTTGAATCTAACATCTAACTTTTCTGCGTGGGCGAACACATAGTGCAAACCGAAAAGCGAAACCTTCCCATCCTTACCCAAGGATACAAACATCAAACGTAGGCCAAAAAAACGTAACAGACAGTACTTCCGCTATGTACATATACACACAGCTTTAGGAGCACTAAACGAATACAGTGACCAATGGATAAAAAAGAAGAAGTAAGCTTTTCCTCGTAGCTTTTCCGTTTTCAACCAACAAGAGAAGCAAGACGGTTTGGCAGATGATACCACAAGGCGAGTGAAGTGACAAAACAACAACAAAATAAATAAACGTAAGAAAAACAGTAGACACCACGAAACAACCACCACTGTCAAAGAAGAGTAATTTTGTAGCGGGACTGATGATGATATAGGGAAAATTTATGGTGCCCGTAATTTACGACCGCTGTCAGCGTGCTTAGGACGACAGGGCGAGTGGGAGAGCGAATTGAATGAGGAAAAATCGTGTGAAGCAAATAGAAGTGAATGTTCTCTACCAAAGATTGTGTTTTGGTGAGGTATTTTTGGAACACGATTATGTAGTTTTTGAACATGTTTGTAGCCAATGAACCATTAATCACATCTGCGATGGCCAAAGTGTATTACAGTAAAAACAAAGCTTCCCAGCTATTTATTGCCTCGATAGATTGTTGTATGGTTATGATCGAAGCTACACGATCAAAAACGATCCAATTTCAGTGGAATCGACTCAATCAATCAATTATAAGACTTATTTATTTGGTGTGAGAAAGTAAAACTTCAAACGGTAAATTTAAGGGCTGGTTCTTGTCTCGGGCGAATCCCCACTAGCGACTCTAGCGGCAAACATGGGAAGCTAGCAATGCGAAAGCACTGATTTTTATTGATGAAACAGGGGTTGAGGAACATATTCTTGTTTTCCTGCTTTTATTATTACATTATTTGTTAAAATTGCATATTGCTTTACATCAAATTATGTGTATTGTTTATATTAGTTTATGAGGCTGGAATGGAAGTATTTGGGAGCTCGATTAACGAAATAAGGAATGGTCGTATCATGTAACATTAAATTATGTAAAATATAATGCAAGCCTCGGCTCGTTGATAGAATTTATTCATTTCACACAACAAATCCTTTATTTGTTCAATAAATTTGTACCATGTTTCAGCGTAACACCTGTTTTTAATAACTTTATGGAAAGTTTAAACACAAATGAACATAGTCCTTATATTGAAGATATTCAAAGGTCTTGGTCGTTTTTCTACTAACGCTTATGTCTTAAGCTTCCCAGTGTTATACCACAGGACAAAATGCATTAAATATAATTATCAATAGATTTACGAACAAGTATCCAAGAGTCTTCTAGGTGTACAAATGTCAACATTTTGAGTTTACCATCAAATCTTTATTTCTAGTTCAAAAATACACTCCATTCCCAGGTAGAAGATTGCTTTTCAATTCATTCCCTGACATCTTTCAATTGTATATTGTTTCCTATTTTAAAAGCATTTCCTGGAATATAACACCATTCTCAGTTCAACGACCGCAAAATCAACGTAGAAAAAGCGAACAAACAACTTCCCACCATATCCCACCCCCTCCATACCCAGACGTTCACCAGACTTGAGTTGACTTCTGGTTCTGGCAAACAAGAATCTGGGCAACCCCTTTTCTGTAATGCAGAGGGCCGCGTGCCCGGGAATCGTGACGTTGCTTACCGTCGTACGTATTTCAGGAACTAGGGCGAACTCGGGCCTGGCGCCGGCTGGTCTCACTCCCGGAAGCAATGCAAGCGTAAAGCGGCTCCCGGAAACAGCGAAAACTTGCACTCTTTCGTTTCCAGTTGAAGAAGGAAAAGAATAAAGAAATAAATCCCCGGGAAATGTCCTAGATTTGTTGTTGCCTCCCACGCGCTGCAGGACAATAAACGGTCCCAGATTCCTGTTCAGATTTTTGCTTAATTTACAAAGCCAACGTGGCTATTGGAGGCCAGTATTGGACAGCATTGGAGGGCCATAAAGTACGATTCGGTGAGCCGAAAGTGATCCGAAAATTAATGTCCATTACACTCGCCCACGACGTGTGTTCTGGGAACTTTACACTTCGAAGCTCGCATCACATGGAAATGCAGTACGACGCATAGTTAAGGGGATTCAATCGGATTCTGGCATTGTTTTATGGTGGTTACACAGTTTCACCATTTTCACGCCCGTGATTGTGTTACGATGCTATTAAAATCACTCGGATTTTGGTACGAGCAAACAGAACTTCTCCTTCCAGGTTTGTGTCGTAAACTGACCCAATTGTACGAGACGGGCAAATATTCCCATAGCAACGCGATTAAACAGAGAAAACTACTTTACCGTATCCCGGAAAATGTGTGACAATGTAGGCAGGGTGCTGAAACTCAATCTCGACGGTATTTTGTATTCCCCGATGGCACTGATAATTAATCTCAAATAGTTGTTGCAGAAAACCGCAACGGGGGTAAAACTGGTGGCACGTCACGCGGTGGAAAACCACCAATACCGGATCGATTAAACCACATGCGACGCCTCGGAAACACCTCCTCCTTCTTGCATGCCAACCTTATTTTGCAAGAAAAAGTCATTGAACTTGGGAGAAACGATGCATTCAGCTTGATTCAATTCAACGTAAAATTAGGTCGCAACTACGCCGGTTATATGCCTGTTATGTATGGTGGTGGTGACTAGGAAGCCCTCGAGATAACATTTGCTGTGAAGATAGTTTTTTTTTGTTGTAATATTTATAACATTGTTCATGGCCAATTTCCTAACCTCCCTCCCTGATGGGTTAACAAAAGGCGAGAAAATAGATAATTAAAATACCAACGAGTGATTGAACCTAAGACCTTGTGCCTTCCCCGCATTTACAGTTTAGGTGTGTAAAGGGGAGCCTTGAAGTATTCACAAATTACCATACCGTTTAGGGGAAAAACAAGGTACATAAATTAACTTTACAGAGTTTTCTGGATGTGTTGTTGAATGTTTAAAAAATAGATCCAGCCATACCCGCATTGAAGTTATCTTCGCTAAGCTGCTCAGCTGCAGAAGAACCTCCAAATCAGCTCCCGGGAAGGTCATGATGATGATGGTAATGGATTTTCTTCTATATCGTTTTGTTAAGGCCCTTTTATCAACCAAAAAGGTCAAAGTTCGACGCACATTTGGTTCCCACTAGCCGCAAGAAAACTCCCATGGTAACGGGGAACCAAAGCCCGTGGGTCACCCACGGGACGATGCGCTTATCCAAGGCGCACACGCGAGCAAGCGGCCATTTCTCTGCTATTTTTCCCACGCCTGTTTTCCCCACGAGCGAACACACGAAAAGAAGTCTTTTGATTTCGAGCCCCCTTTGGGGTAGGCGAAATTTATGAGCAAATTTTTAAAGGATTCTCTTCGCTACCTCTCACCATCCGGGTCACCTTTGACATTTACTCTGGTGCAGCTTCGGGTCGGATCGGACCTTAGTCCGGTTAGCACAAGATCGTGGGATTGTTCTAAGAATGTCGATTGGTCCCATTTCACATTTCGCAAAACGCTTTTTGATGTATCAGGCTTTCGGTTTGCGTTCTGGAATTTTGCTTTTTATTTACTGAGATCCTCTGTTGAAGGATGTAGGCATGTACATCAATGCCTCCCAGCTTCGGGGAAAAAAGCTGGCAATGATCCGTTTGAAATAATCTACCAATTATTAATGAAGGTTTTCTCGCTCAAAACACTTCATCGTAAAGATGGTTGCATGTTGGGTAGAAAGTTATGTTATTTTTTATTTGCTATTGACAAGCGTATTATTCGAATCAACAGAATGGCAAACACTTCAAACCAGATAAACGGTTCGTTGGAATTAAGCCAACACGGTGGAAGAAATCAATCAGCCGTTCCTAAGAATTTTATATTTTTATCATCCATTAAAATGCTTACAAATGATGTATTTACGAAGAATGACACTTGGCTCATTTATAAATATAACTGTTGCAGAATGACAAAATGAATGATTTGCAAAGGCTATGAAAACAATTCTGTAGAGCGTAATAGAATCGTTTCCAACCGCCATAAGCTATTTAACAATTATGAAACCAACTTGCAAACTAAAGTTACCCCAAACATTCTCCTGCCCATCATCCTTTCTAACGTTTGTTTCCTGTTTCACAATCCACATTTTGCATAAGCCAAACATTACTCCGTCTTTGAAGTTAATAAAATGTTCGTTTTCCATTTCCCCAAACCATTTTGCACCTGCAGGCTGGTGAAATGAACTTTCTCTTCTAACCATGCCCATGTCGATGTGCTGTTTCAGTTTCAGCTGTGTCATGAGCCATTTTTAGCCTTTTTGTTTGCTGCCTTGTTTGGAAAAAGGGAGACCGTTGCTGTATTGCGCAGCAGATTTCCTAGACAACGCCGTGATACAATATGGTACGATCATCAGCCCAGCCCATAGGTGCCCACTCCGGCATACATTACGCTAGTGGAAGCTCGGCAACTGGTGGCCGCCTTGGTAAATGTTGGGGCCAATGGGTGTAATCGGCCTGGCAAAAGTAACAAACAAACTTTAAACGTGCGTGCATATGTGCGTGTGTGTGTGTGTCTTTGTATGTCTGTTGTTCACATGATACTATTATGCAATCGAAGCCCAACCCGAACTCTACAGGTGTGTCCGCTTGTTATTGCTTTTACCAGTACCGGACGCTTTAGCACGCAAAGATATTTTTAGACCTCTGCGAATCTGCGCAATTTTCCAACCCAGGGCGAAGGTCCTGAGATTTGGTGGGATGGAAGGATGGTGGCTGCTCGTTGCCTATCAATCGGTTCGTTGTCGAACAACAGAGACAAAAGGCGGCTCACACCTTGCACAGGAAGGGGTCGGGGTGATAATAATTGCTTTACCTCTTATGGTCTGATGCACCGGTAGGGAGTTAGGACAAAGCGTCGGCATGCCTGGTACTATGCCATCGTCAGCACACGGCTGGTGAGTTATTTTAGCCTGCAAAACAATACTCCGTTGATTGTTTTCTATTTCGCCCATCTTTTTTTCGTCGTACTTGTGCGTGCGAGGCGAGAATATCTCAAACAATGTAAAGCTTTTATTTTACTGTGCCAATATATCGATTCGGTAGCAGTAGTACGGCAGCAATGCAAATGGAAGTCTGTACAAGGTT
>KB699082.1:0-27340 GCA_000349165.1 Anopheles christyi | reverse complement strand
CCCGGATGGTGTAACTAGAATTGGGTAACGCCAAAAAAGCCCAAACGAAACACCATCCACCCCAGCACCTTTACGGGTCAACAGTCGGGTGCGAATGGAGACAAACTTTTTAGCAACCATTTCGTAATCGAACAAGAGCGCACCGTTTGTCTACGCGTGCGTGAAGAGAGAGAGAGAGAGAGAGAGAGAGAGAGAGAGAGAGCAGGTGTTAATTAGATTTGCCCCCTTTTTTCGTCATAGAACATTGACCCACATTCTGCAGCGTTCTAGTGTTGGAGGGTTTAACCAAAGAACATCACGAGCAAGCTGTTGTTTTTCACAGCAATCAATCAACAAGTTCAGTTGCCACACTGCGTGCCGCGTTGCCGTCTCCGCTGCATACGGCGAGTGTCGTGTGATGGCGCGCTGTTACAAGAAACCGACTGCCAAGGTTATCCCCAGCGCCCAGCGCAATTGGTAGTGGGACGGTTGCCATCAATGACATCGACGATGGTGCGTCGTTGGTACCTTTTCATCTTGACCATCTTAATGTACCGGACCGCCGGTGTAAAAGTTGATAAATGTGCAATAACCATCGGCGTACCTTTCGACGGATGCATTGCGTTACACTGCACCTATGAGGTTGCAACCTGTGCTGCATTTATGTATGCGTACACATGTGTATTTGTATGTGGAGGATTGAGAAGAAATTATCTCGGTGCCATTGAACGCTTGGAAGGGCAACCTCTCTTTCTGTCTCTTTCGCTTTTCAGGGCCAAATTGTAATCACTACGATGGAGATGGGCTTAGCGTCCTACTACTGCCCTACTGCGACCAACCATGAGCTTGGGTAGGAGGAAGAGGTCACTCTTAATGATAGTCCTTTTGGATTCGTACCAGAATTCGCTCCGGAAGCTGTTTCGAAAAAAGGGCTACGGGAAGGCCAGCACCATTTTCCTGAAGGCAATCGTGGTCTCCCAAAGGTTTCCAGGTCAGGAAGATCCTTGAAGATGCCGCTTCCGCTTTCTTTATTGTGCAGTGAACCCATCATCAACCCCTCGGAATGAATTGATTAACACGGCAACAACAGTTCCTGTAGAACCGGGTTCCTGTAGGTCAGGTATGGGTGCGATCGTTCAAAACAAAAGCATATATGTGCGTAACCTCGAACTAGCACGCTTTATTGCCAGTGGTGGCACCCGATGACACAATTTTATTCATCCGGCGTTGGTGGTCGCGGGATCGAACGAAACTAAACTAACTATGGTTGGTGCAAGAGGAGCAAGATGGAAAAAGAGAGAGAGAGACATGAAGGGGACCGCCAGCGTAATAAAATCTGCAAGCCTTCCCGACCTTCGCCGATGCTGTTTCCTTTCACCCTGTTGCGCGGGCTGATTGGAGGACGCCAGTTGTCAGTGGTGCAGATGTTGGCAGGATATGCAACCCGGACGGTAGTGCCGGACGAGGAGAAGATGCGTGTAGTCTTGAGGAGTATTTGCTACTATAAACCAGCCTGATCGTGACAATTCTAACCGATAGCGTAGTAGGGAAAACACAACCAAGGGGAAGGGAAATGGTGGTTTGCTCTTTGGGTAGTGAAAGTGCTTTTTATAATAAAAATAATTATCAACCTTGAAAAATCAAATATTAAAAGTGGTGAAGAAAGGTCCCACGAGCTAGAGGAGTCTAGTTGCAGCGAAGTGGGGAAATCGTTTTGCCAAGCTGTCACGCGCTGCAATCTTGTGACCGTGCAAATTATTGCTGAGATTAGCATAACACAAATTATGTTGGAATCATCGCTATCGTACCACTTCTTGAAGGCTACCGATGAGAAGAAGCAGAGTTATCTATAACCGGTTTTAGTTTACCAATAGCGAAGAAAGCACGTGTTCTTAATGCATTTCCATATACTATGAGTAGCGATGCATTCATTGTTTGAGCAAGGTCGAAATAAACGGCTTTTTTTGAAAGGTTTAACCATATCCATAGCCACGATGATTGGAGACACCCTGTGCAGGGGAGACCGGTCTCCGATTACTTTGATCCGCTCTCGAAGTTGAGAGAATCGCTTGCTCTCACGCTCTTGCTGTGATGGTGTGCGTGAATGTATTTGATCTATTGCAGTGGTCGGCACGACGAGTCTCTTGTTAGGTGCGATATTCATTTCGGCCCAACATATGATTCGATGTTTCGCCTAATAGAAAGGGGTTTTTCGGACGTTTTTTCGAACTGACATATGAAACAGATTACTAATTCTAGCACGTGACACATCCATCACTGCGAATACGACTTATTAACTGTAGTCCGATCATTTAACTTATTTTCCCGCTCGATAACGTTGCCTTTAGAAGGCGTTAGATTGGCAACCACTGCCGATTCATCGGACTGACTGGTCGACACATAACAGATCGCTCGGTCCCGTTGGTTTCGCTTCGGCCAATTCATGTAGCGTCTATTGTGCATTCCATTGGATCGCTCCGTTTTATAGTTGTGTGCAGAGGACGGACTCACTGTTTCGCTGTGGGTCGTTCGACTCGCCAGGAATGCCAGGAATTGTCGCTGGCAACTTTGGACGACGTGAATTGTAGCACAATTTTTGGTAGCATCAATAAAGCTTGAAGCCCTGTCTCTTTGCGTGAAGAGTTTTGCGCACTCAGTGGGTGTGTGTGTTTGTGTGTGTTTATTGGACGTGTTCCGCAAAGTGATAGGTAACCGCTCTAGCTTCTACGCATCGACGACCCAGTTCCGGAAAAGGGGCGCACCCGTTACAGCTGATCACACCGAAAACGAGTCTGGATCCAGCAACGAAGATAGTCCTCCGATCGATGAGTACCATTGCAACGCAACCTTGCTGCTCAAACCAACAACCGAATCGTTAATCACACAACCTAATTAGGTAAGTAACTGTTGTGGCTACCATCGTCGCCATCGCTTGCCGTTATCCCTCGAAAGCTCATTAGAAATGCATTAAAATGTGACGACAGAGACGTCACCTCTGCTCGTCTAGCAACCAAAAATGCGCAACCCCGCCATGCGCACAGAAAGCGCAGCCTTCTTCGTTTGTGAAAATTCACTCCTTACTTTGTGCTTTTCCGCGCATACATATGTGTGTGTTGTTGTTGTTGTGTGCAGGTAGTAGAGTGTATTGCGCCGCCTCGTCCCTTTTCTTTTGCCAGTGAACGATCACATTTGCGCGTGTGTGTGTGTGTGTGTGTATGTGTGTGTGTGAGTAACGAACAGTGGAGGAGTGTAAAAAGTGACTGAACAAACAACAACAATCACAAACCCATCACAAAAAAGAAAATGAGAAGGCCCCATTGCCAGCGAAAGCGTGTGCTCTGTGTGGCCAAGTGCGCAGGCCAAGTGATGCGTATTGTATGTTGTACGGAACAACATGAAGACACACACCCACACACACAAAAACCACTACTTTGATGAATGGAAGGGGAGCGCTATCTTGAGTGTATGGGCAGGAAAGATTTCACAAAGTTCGGTTCACGATGCGGGAAGAGACAAGACAGCAACGTGCGATCAAGTGACGAACCGTGAAGAAAGGAACATGGAGTTGGCAAATAGTCAATGTTTTTCCTATTTCACTTTCATAGATTGGAAAAGAGTAAGAAATAATGAAACCAAGGCGCGTTGGAATGGCAAGGGGCTATGAGGAAATGGACGGAGCAAACGTTCCTCGACCACCCGGATCGACGGCAACGGTTGGAGGAGCTGCCGTAGTAGATGCCATAGCGGGCGGGGCTGGACCTCCTCAATCCCCGGGTACTGTTGTTGGTTCGATGCTGGCTGGTGCGGCACCCGAATTCGAGCTGGCCTCCGTCAGTGTTGTTCCGGATGATACGTATACCGTGACACAGGCCGTCAATGCGCTTGGGTTTGGATGGTTTCAGGTGAAATTGTCCCTGTGCGTGGGGTTGTGTTGGATGGCCGATTCCATGGAGATGACCATCTTGAGCGTTCTCGGACCGGCCCTGCACTGTGACTGGGGCATTTCCCGGTACCAGCAAGCGTTAGTGACAACGGTGGTGTTCCTGGGCATGATGCTTAGCTCCACCTTTTGGGGTCATCTTAGCGATCGATACGGCCGCAAACCTGTAAGCAACCAGTGCATTCGAATCATAGCAATATCTCACCTTTATGTGTGTCCATTTTCCAGGCACTAACGCTGTGTGGTGTGCTGCTGTTTCTGTATGGATTGTTGAGCTCCGTCGCACCTAGCTTTGGTTGGTTGCTTTTGCTGCGTGGACTTGTCGGATTTGCCATCGGATGTGTGCCCCAATCGTAAGTTTTAATAGTAGAGGACACTACCGACCGACGATACTACTTACTAATCTTCTTACGTTCCTTTTAGTGTCACCCTGTATGCGGAGTTTCTTCCGACAAAACAACGTGCCAAATGCGTCGTACTTCTTGATGTAAAAATCATTATTAATCATTAACCGAGTCCAAATGTTAAATCAACCTCCTTTTTTGTTTCTACACTTGCAGTGTTTCTGGGCGTTGGGAGCATGTTTTGAAGTAGCGTTAGCATTGGCCGTGACGCCAACTCTTGGATGGCGATGGCTACTTGGTTTATCTGCCGCACCATTGTTTATTTTCGCCATCATTACTCCGGTATAAGAAACCTTGCTCTATTCCTTTTCCCGGCTTTAAAGGTTAATCTTTACTTTGTTTTCAGTGGCTACCGGAATCGGCACGATATCACGTCACCAGCGGCCAGAGCGACAAAGCACTGAACACACTCGAACAGATCGCAAAGGACAACCGGAGACCGATGCTGCTAGGCCGGCTGGTAGTGGAAGGCCCCAGTGGCTCACGGGGAAGCTTCAAGGCACTGCTCGGAAGCTCGCTAAGACGTACCACTCTGTTGCTGTGGTTCATCTGGATGTCATGTGCATTCTGCTATTACGGATTGGTGCTAATGTCTACCGAACTTTTTGGCGGCAAGAACAAAACCATCATTGACGGCGGCATGGCAGACGATGGGATTACGATCGACTGTCAGCCGCTGGCAACTACGGACTATATGGATCTGCTGTGGACAACGCTAGCCGAGTTTCCGGGCATTTTTGCAACGATTTACGTGATTGAAAGGTTTGGCCGTAAGAAGACGATGGCACTGCAATTTCTCTTTTATGCCGGTTGCGTTCTTATGATCACTGTTACTGAAGTGTAAGTAAGCACGAAACTATGATATGGAATCACATTAATTTTCATCCTCTTGTTTATTTCAGGCGTGTTTTCTTGACAATTATTCTTTTTATGGCACGCGGAGTCATTGCCGGTCTGTTCCAAGCAGCGTACGTGTACACGCCAGAAGTTTACCCGACTGCTTTGCGATCGGTCGGTGTTGGTGGCTGCTCTGCATTAGCACGCCTAGGTGCTATGGCAACCCCATACATTGCGCAGGTGCTATTCCAATCGTCGATCTGGAGTGCTGTGACCGTGTACGGCATATTTGCAGTGTGTGCCAGCGTTGCCTGTATGCTGCTGCCGTACGAAACGCGTGGTGCTGACCTGGCGCATTGACGAGATATGCTCTTCCGTACTCATACCTACCAACAGAAATACCTCCAAACGCGTAGTGGAATGCGGATTCTACGGTTTTGTTCTGTTTTGTTTCCTTGTGTGTGCTAGCTAACTAAGAGGGAGAGAATGAAAGAGGTTTAGTGTTTCGCTGTACGTTGTATATAACTTCTCGCCGTATAGTCTACCAGTCGTTTGTAACGAATAGTTATTTATGCATCTATTTATTTACCAATCAAATAACATAAAAACAAGCTTAAAACATGTTGCGTTGTTCAGTTTTTTTGTTGTGATTATTGTACAGCAGGTCACAAGAATAGGGTACGAAGTTAGGCGGCAGCGCTGATTGATTCATGCTGCTTTACGTATTTTACTAACCGGACGATGGATGATGGTGTTATACCTTGAATTCGGCTTGCGGCAGCAATCTACAGTTATATTTCAAGCAAACGAAGGAGTTAATCATTGTTCTGCAATAGTGAATACACTTCTCGCTTACCGTTTGAGGTTGAATTTTGACAAGCTTTTCTTGCTCCTCGAACGAAAGATTCAGGGATTTCCTTAGGGAGATAGAGAGAAAAAAAAGGAAAATGTTAATATCATTTCCATAATCCAGTTTCGTAAGCAATCCTTACGATAGGTAATCGATAGCGTCCGGTATCCGTAAACCCTCGTTTCGCAGCACTTCCTCTACTTCACGCGACTGATCCTCGATCGAAAGACTGTACAATGCTTCAATCTTGAGCCGCTGGCAAAGCTCGGGATCATCCTTGATCCACCCGAGTACGGTAGGTTCAACGGAACACACCCGATCGGTCGTAATTTCGTCGTTCGAAATGGCCAACATTTCAAAAGCACTCTTGTACACGCTTGCCTTTGCCAATGGGAGTTGCATTGCCGCTCGCCACTGGTTACTTCCCTTTTTAATATCCCGCAACAACTCCGTTGCGTTCGCCAACCGCTGGCGTATGGAGACAGTCCGTTCAAAGCGCTCGCGGGACACCAGTCCCATCGCGTAGCCTTTCTCCGTGAGTCGCAAATCTGCATTGTCCGGGCGCAAACTTAGCCGAAATTCGGCTCTGCTTGTAAACATTCGGTACGGTTCGTTCGTGCCAAGCGTAGTCAGATCGTCCACAAGCACCCCGAGATAGGATTCGGTTCGGCTCACGGTCAGCTGAGTCCGGGAGAGTGCATTTGCAGCTGCATTAGCACCAGCCAGCAACCCTTGGGCGGCTGCCTCTTCATATCCCGTCGTACCATTGATTTGGCCGGCCAGGAACAGTCCTCTTACGCGTTTGGTTTCGAGCGTCGGCAACAGTTCACGAGGATCGACAAAGTCGTACTCGACGCCGTATCCTGGACGCACAACCTCGGCCTGCTCGAGACCTTGTAGGCAGCGAACGAGCTGTACCTGTTCGTCGGCAGGAAGTGTGCAGGAGAGACCATTCGGATAGATCAGTTCACTGTCGAAACCCTCCGGTTCCAGCCATATCTGGTGCTGCTTGTGACCGAAACGAAGTATCTTTGACTCGATCGAGGGACAGTAACGTGGGCCGGTTAGCTCTTCGGTCACGTGACGATTGCAGTGCAGATTTCGCAATACAATATCGTTCACTTGCGCTGTGGTCTGTGTGAGAAAACAGTCCAGCTGTAGGTGTGGTTGTAGCCAAACGCGATCGTTTAGGAACGAAAACGGTACCGGAGGATCATCGCCCGGATGACGTGCCAGTTGCTCGAATCGAATCGAATCACGATGGATGCGTGGAGGGGTACCAGTTTTTAACCGGCCCAATTGAAATCCTAACTCTTCGATGCTTTTGGCCAATCCTATCGCCGGTTCGTCTCCGATTCTTCCGGCCGGACGCGTTTCCAGCCCAATGTTGATCTGCCCTCGAAGAAACGTGCCCGTGGTGATGACAAGACTGTTTGCCGTAATTGTGCGTCCGTCGGATAGCCTTACACCTGCCAAGCGAGGTTGCTCACTACCTTTGCTGAGCACAATGTCCTCTACGGACGCTTCAATTATCGTTAGATTCGGCGTATTTTCGAGCGTTTGTTGCACTTCCCGTTTGTACAGCTTGCGATCAATCTGAGCCCTTGGTCCCCATACGGCCGGTCCTTTTCTACGATTTAACACTTTATACTGGACGCCGCTCCGATCACAGCACCTCCCACACACCCCATCCAGTGCGTCGACTTCACGGATGAGATGGCCCTTCCCGATACCACCGAACGACGGATTGCAGGACATTTCACCGATAGTGGACCGTTTCTGCGTCACCAACAGTGTCCGTGCTTCCATGCGAGCGGCTGCACTACATGCCTCAGTCCCAGCATGGCCTCCGCCGACCACTATTACATCAAACGATCCAGTGGTGGATGTTGTAAGGAATGCACGTGGAAGCCCACCCCGAATTAGGTCTCTACAAACAGAAGCAAATCGGCTCAGATCGTTCAAAAGAATGATTATTTTCGGCTATACTTACTTTCGAACGATGTGTGAGGCAAATGCACGCCAAACAGTACCTGGCCGCAACATTTATTCGCCGTGAAGGGTGGGCTTTCACGTAGGAGCAAGTTTTGTATTCGCGCCGGTTATTTCAACATTGCGTGATTTGTTTACAAACATTGCAGGCAGGGTGGTTGTCACTCTGGCAAATTGTTTACTAATAAGGGTCGACTTCTCAAGCAAGTTGGCTGGTGTATCTTTGTAGAATTAAATATAGCAGAGACAGTAAAATTTGAATTTGAAAATATTATCTTCTTCTTTTTATCCGAGCTACTTTGAAAGAAAGTCTTGAAAGGGCGGCATCGAGCGAAAATCGTTTGTTTCTTAATTTTGGGACAACGGGAGAGGATGCTATTCGGTAGGTATCGCTCAACTATTTTTTCCGAACCGACCAAGACAAAACGATACCACGAGACGTGCAAACATTTACTGGATTTCACGAGGTTTTCGGAAGTTTTTTTTTCCTTTAATCCCGCTTTTCTTTCTTGTGTGGTGCTACCTAAAGGGGATTTCTCCCGTTATGTGTGGTTTTTGTCGATCATTTTCGTGGATGTTTCATCGGAAAACAGTTTATTTATGTTAACATAAGTTGTTTATGGAAAAAAAACCTATCTCATATTATAGCCATAAAACATATATTTCGATTGAATTGGAATCGATCGCTCTCACCTGTAACTGTAGCACGTTACTCACATTCAACAATGATTCGTCTGGAGTAGAACCTTCTTCCACCACACCAGAGAAGCAGCCAGCTACAAGGCAGCATTGTTTTCAATACACAAACCTGCAGGCTTAATAATATGCAATGGAGCGTTTTGTTTCAACCCCTCAAACCCCCAAACACAAAGCACCGCGTCGTCGTGTACGCGTGCCATAGGCACAACGAATCGATCCTCTCGAACACACACCGCCAGCTAGATATCCCCACCACTTTGGGCCTCTATGACGGAGATGGATAGAGTTGCTGGAAAACTCGTGCGGCCGCAGTAGGTAGCGTGTGCAAAGTGAATATTGCGATCGACGCGCGAACAGCATCAGTAGCGCAAACGGCATCGCGCATGGTCATGCGTGCTCAACGTTGGAATTAAACGAGCCGTTGTAGTACGGATTTTCTGCGTTTTCACCACCAGCATCTGTGCGTGATCCTTGCACGGATTCCTTGCTACGGAAAAGTTTCATTTCGGTATAAAGAGGCATCAACAAAAGGAGTTCCAATCTAGATTGTTCTTTAGTGTGATAAGTGTTTTTCCATACAGAAAATAGTGCGCAAAGAAAGGGGGAAAGATTTCAAAGTGATCGTGTGAAACGGGGAAACGAATTTGCTTAACCGGTTCCGCTTTTCTCACCGTGTGTTCGATGATCATATTGTGATATTGTGATTCAAGTGCATTTTAGGCTTGAAGTATACCAATTCTTTCATCACTAAGCCACTCGTTGCCGATCGATACACAAGCAAGCAGCCTTCACTGTGCCACACACAGCGGCGCATGACATTGGACACATTGGCAAAACGTGTTCGTCGCGCCCGGCTATCCTCGCTAGTAAATCGCGAATTGCGAAAAGCTCCGCCATTTGTCCTTCTCATTCTCAACCCTCCCACCTGCAATCGCTGCTGCCTAATGAATGACCAACCAAGAGCAAAAGCAGCAGCAGCAGCCGGGGCAGCAGAAGCACCATCAACAGCAGGCGATTGCAATTACTATTCGGGACACATGCACCACGTCTGAGGGCGTCACGGGCGAACGGAAAGTGAAGCTAATCGTTAATCGATCGTCCCCGGTATCCAGTGCCACCCGCACCACCGATACTGCCGGCTCAGCAGCAGCAACAACAGCTCCCGCAACAGAAGTGCCGATCGTAAGCACCACAACACCAGTTCTTACCATGACCATACCACCACCACCCGTACCACAAAGTCTGGACGCTAGTCCACATCACCCCCCACAGCAACAGCAGCCAACGCACCCAAACCATCAGCAACAACTGCAGTACCAGTACCAACTACACCAGCAGCAACTGCAGCAGCAACTGCAACAGCAACAGTACCAGCAACGGCAGCAGCAACAGCATGACCTATTCATGATCGTCAGTATTTGCCTTGGCTCGTTCATCCTCATCTTCGCGATCGTTTACTTCGTAAGGTAAGTGAGTGGCGTTGTGCCACCGACTGGTGCCAATGTCATCGAGTGCCCCAATGGCGATCATTTCAATGGCCTTCCGGTGCGTTGCGCGATCATGACCGCATGGTGGTTGATCGCCATCGATGATCGCTTAATTACAATTTGACCGTATTAGTTGCATACACCATTGGCATGTACAGGTACAGGCTCAGGAAAACATTCCGCATAGGAATTCGCGCATTAGATAGAAGGGTGTGGGCAGGAGGGGAGGAGTTTTGGGGGAAGGTGTTCAATTACCCATACGAAAGACAACAATCGTATTAGCAGCTAAGATAAGAGTGAGGTAAATCGTGCAAACTTACAAGCGTGGTACCATTCGTTTTAAGAATGGAGAAGGTGATCCATATGTATTCCCTGTTTTCTATTTCATGTTCTTATCTATTATATCACTCTTATAGCTGGGGCGCCTGTAAACGTCACGCGATAAGCGGAGAAACACAACTCGAGGGTGTAGCTTTTTTTACAATGTTCGAGATGTTCCTTAATTTTTAGCACCTTGCCGGGCATTGTCGTGCCTTATCTATCGCGACATACAACCTTGTGGAGCAGTGGTTTTGGCCGTAGTACGTTCCAGTGCTTCTGTTTAATCAGTTGTGTCTCCGTGTGCTTCCCATCGTCGAACGGAAAGACGTTCTTCCCTCAACATACCAAAATGTACGCGTGTTTCAAGAACGCGTTTAAGTCTATTTGAAGGAGTCGCCGTGTTTGTGTTTATTTACTCAGTTTATTCTTTTTTGGGAGATCTACTGCTAGAAGTGGCTAAAATTAAGCAGCTAACAAATGACGATGCCTACCTGCCAGCCAGCCCGGATATAAGGGTGGGCGGTACAACGGTTTCTAACGACAGCTGTTTTACGTCAGCTTGGAAGCGTTTTAAGCTAGTTCAAATCGCCTCACTATGCTCTGTATCGTCGTAATACATGTATGTGCGGTTTGCAATTAATTATAGGACGGAATCGTTTGCCCCTGTGTATTGTCCGGTGTGTCTACCCCGTAACCTGATGAGTTGATGGATGGAGATGATACTTCCCCTATGCACCCTTTCTGCCGTCCCTTTAATTATGGTGCATTCTATTGTTTTGCTTATTTCCACGCCTGCGATACGGAAAACCACGCGCGATCGCGTACACAGGCCGCTCGAAGGTTCCGACTTATCGGGGCGCATCTCGCACAAATCATCCCACCGCCAGCTTTCCTTCCCTCGCCGCTTTGTGGCAAGTTAGCAGGCAGGCTACTTGTGCCATTGCAAATCTCGCCAAGCCAAAGCCTCCGCCAGCGGCCTCCTCCAAATTGCACTACACCACCCCGCAATCCGGGAGAGTTTACAACCAACAAAAAGTGCATTTGCGTGTCAGGTGGATTGATCTAACTTGTGGGTATGGGTGTACAGTGTGCCATTTTCCTTGCTTCCTTTGAGTCATTGATCGAACTTTGCGGAATGGCAAGAACGAAAGGAAGGGAAACACGATCAGTTCAACCAACTCCTCATGCCTGACTGACTGTTTCAAAAAGGTGAATGATGTTTAACAAGCTCGTGAACTTCTAAGGCAAAGATGTTTCAAACAGCTAACAGACATTATGCTTGAAGGGTAATGAAGAGTAACATGAGTGAGTAAAAGCGCAGTTTCATTGAATGAAGCAAAGCGGCCTCGAACCAATTCAACGATAGAAGCAAAGTTAATAGAAGCTTCTAGATAAGAAATTATAACAATATATGCTGATTAATACAAAATGTTATAAAATCCTCTTTATTTTCGTGCATTTCAAAGTGTATCACTGTAGGTGCATTAATCGTGCGGTGTCATGTGATAAAGCTAATCACGGTTAATGTCCCTCTATTGTTGGATGATATATTATTCATCCATTAGCCATCTCTCCATCCTCCACTGCCATCAAAATAATATTAAAATAAAATTATCATCAAACGCACACCCAAACTCTATGTTTCCTCTGCCCACAACAGGAAATTCTTCCAGGGTGGTCAATTTAAAAACAAAGACATCCGGCTAGATGCGAAGGTCGTCATCATCACGGGTGCAAATGCGGGAATTGGGAAAGAGGCAGCAATTGTAAGTTGTTTTGTTGTTGTTGTTGTCGATCTTTGTCACTTCACTGATTTCGCATTCGCTTTCGTGTTCTCCGATTGTAGGAATGTGCCAAGCGGGGTGCACGAGTGTATATGGGCTGCCGGGATCCAGCCCGCATGGAAAAGGCGCGTCAGGAGATACTGGACAAGTCTGGCAGCCAGAATGTGTTCGGGCTCGAGCTGGATCTGGCATCGTTCGAGTCGATTCGCAACTTTGTCAAGACATTTCTCAGCATGGAGCGCCGACTGCACGTGCTGATTAACAATGCGGGAGTGATGGCGTGCCCAAAAGCCTACACTAAGGAGGGCTTCGAAATGCACTTTGGCACGAACCATCTGGGTCACTTTTTGCTCACGAACCTGCTGCTGGATGTGCTGAAGCGTACCGCGCCCAGCAGGATCGTGACGGTTTCTAGTCTTGGCCACAAGTGGGGCCGTATCAACAAGGATGATATCAACGCCGAGAAGGACTACCGCGAGTGGGATGCGTATATGCAGAGCAAGCTGTGTAATATTCTTTTCTCGCGCCATCTAGCCCAGCGGTTGCGTGGTACCGGTGTCAATACGTACGCATTACACCCGGGAAGCATCAACACCGAGCTAACGAGACATCTTAATCCGTGCCTAAGGTCGGTAGAACCAAGCTAAAATAATCATTGTCAACGTCTATAATGGCTTTATCAATCTACAGGACAATGGCCAAGCCTATTTTCTGGGTGTTTTTCAAATCACCCAAGTCCGGCGCTCAAACAACACTGTACTGCGCAATGGAACCGACGATTGCGTCCCACACCGGTCTGTACTACAGTGACTGCAAGCTGAAGGAACCGGAACCACACGCACAGGACGACGCAATGGCAGAATGGCTCTGGAATTTAAGCGAGCGATTGACTGGGTTGTCCCGTTGAGCTTGCGCACGGTTTTGTGCACACCCCCCGATGTCGTTTTTCTTTCTTTCGTGTTACTCATCACCCACCCCGTTTCCTTCCCGCTTTTACACAGTGCCCACTTGACAGTAAGTGTAAAGAACAAGTGTAGACGATAATGAATGATAGCTTTGTATGTAAGATGTCGAAGAGAAAATACAGCATTTCAAAAAAACAGTACGAAAATTCATTGATCACCAGCTCTACCAGCGTTGTGTGAGAACCTTTCCAAACAGCACTAACACACGTGGAAGAACGCACATGTTTTCAGTACTGAGCTTCTGTGTTGCTGAATTGAGTGGTATGGAACAACATAACAAGCTTATTATTGATCACGCTTGTTATTTCAGCTTCTCACACCTTGAATAGCCCTCTCCCTCATCGCTTATAACGCAGGAGAAAGTAAGACCTTCCTCTTTTTGCCTCTTCTGCATCACGCTTTAACTGATAGCTTTAACCGGAACTGATAACAATTTCAGCGCTGTGAGAACGATAGATTTTTACATCCCGTTACATCCCGTTATCAGCTTGACGGACGAACCACTATATTAAAATAATTTAAGAAAAAAACCATCCTTTACAGCGAACTATCTGAAGAAAGCAGCAGGAAGCACACTTATCATGCATTCTGAAGACGATGTGAAAAGGAGGACAAAGGAGATTATAACAATTCATGCTCAATATATGTAATACAGTCGCATACACCTTCTACTTCTAGTGCAACAATTTATTTAGCAAACAGCAGCAGAAAACGCTTTACAACAATAAGCTATCGCTATTCTTTTGATGAGAATGAGATTTATCAGCGAAACAAAACTGTTGCGTCTATTAGCGTCCCGAATTGTTCTGTAAAACACACACACACGCCGTTAAATCGAACAATCATCAAGCCAAATGCAAAGCTCTTGTAGACCTTTTACTACTTACCGCACATGGGGATCCCTTTCGTACGTATCGGAACAACGATTCCACTAGATTGGCCGGTGTCGATTCGTCGCACTGCTCCAGCTCACGCACCATGCAGTTTTGCAGCTTGGTAAAGTCCCTAAAAAGGCGAACCCACGAATGAGTATGAAACGAATCGTTTGACAAGGATGAAACTACTTACTCGCACTGCTTCGGTCCAATCACTAGCTTGGGAATGGAGGTAAGACTGGTCTCCGGTACGTAACCGGAGAAAGTCGCATTCACGCAAGCAATCAGATCGTTCTTCTGCTCCAGGAAACATTCCGGACCCTTTTCGGCAATAAACACTGCAAGATAAACAAGGCACTTGATTGTTCTGATCTGAATACAGGCAAACAGCTCTCAGCTTACGTGCAATTTGATCACCATCTTTGTGGCACACAAAGTTAAGCAGATTTTTAAAGATGTCTAAACCGGACGTTTTGAACACCTTCTCTTCCGCTTCCAGACACGGATCTACTGCATTAGCGAACGTGTTAACGCACTCGATCAGCGTGGACCGTTTGCGGCAGTATTTGTTGAAGACGGTGTCCAAATCTCCGGTCGGTTTGGCCGCTTCCACTTCCTGCTGGAACTGCCCAATATCAATCAGTCCCTGGCCACACTCGACGAACGTTTTGGCTGCCTCCTTCGCATTATCGTACGCATCGGTCGGAGCCCCGGCACTGTTGCACTTGTCGCGCAGCATCTTCTCAACCTCCTCCATGGACGGAATCGGGAGATTCGCCGGCAGACGTTCCCGAATGGCGTCGACATCGATGGCGTTGGACACGTCGGCCACCGCTGTTCCAGCTTTAAAGACCAACACAACCTTACACTTCAACACCGGATGGTAAGTCACCTTCCAAAGGACTTACCGATGCACGCCAGTAAAACAAAACACGACACTTTCACGGCCAACATTTTTCAACAACCAGTACTCTCTCTCTCTCTCCGAACCGACAGGAACCGTCAACGGACAATGAATTAATCGCAACCCGTATCGAATTGGCTTTTATACGTCGCTGTTCGATTTCGTTGCAAAGGGTCGTGATCTTCGGGCTCATCCGCCTGCGCTCCGAAGACGACACACGACCGCTAATCGTAATATTAAACTGATATGACGCCCGACGAGATGTACTGCGGAAACAAACGTTTCAACGACACGACCCCGCGGGAGCATTCGAACCACTCAACTAGATGATCATGTACACACACAGCATCGTTAAGGGTGGCACAGGAGAGGCACTTACGACGCGCTCGTACTCGCGGATGCTGGGAGTAAAGTTCGTATAATCGGACTATAGTACAGCACTGCTGTTTGGAAGTGTATGCGCGCACGCGCCCGCTGAACCTTGCATACTACCTTTGCCTCCATCATACGGAACCGCTCTAAATTGAGCATTATTGACTAGCAGCGCGGCACCAGTACCATCCGATGCTATACGATAAAAGTACAAATGCACTCCGCCGGGGCATGAGCACTTTGGGGAAGCACGTTCCGTTATTGAATGTTTCGTTGCGTTTCCTTTCATTTAAGGCGTACGGAAGGCCTGGAGAACTGATCTGTACGCTTTATTGTTACATTCGTACTTGGACTAATTATACGTTCTTCCGGAAAATGTTTTGGGTGGAATGATTCATCGTTTATGCCGACGAGAAGCTCACTTGAGCCAGAGGCAATGATTATTGATGTCATTGCTAATCATAGTATACGTTGCGTTTTCCATAGTATGTCGTATTTCATATCTTCTCCACACGCGAATGTAGAACGGACAAAAGATGGAAGCTGCAGTAGCGACTAGTCATTCGAACGATACCTTACAACAGGATGCTAGTCTCAAGAATATTACAAGGTAAGCACGAATTTCGATAGAATTCGCCAATTCCATTAATAATCTTGTCAATATCTTAGAAAAAAAGCGATTCAGGTATCAACGTATTGGGATTCGAAAGACAGCGATCACAGCGATACAGGCGATGAGGCTAGTAATGGGCTGGAGTTAAAAGGCGTCAATTGGGAAGCGAAATTATGCAAACATTTCTCGAACATGTCCCTCGCGGAAAGCCAGTCGGAGTTAACCATTAACTCTACGGGAAGGAACAAGACCTTTGAGGAAACTCAGGGAAAAGATTTTGATAGTACCTTGTTGCCGAGTGATACAGATGAAGAAGACCGTGAGCTTTACGCGGAAGATAATGTTTCCGAATGCTCAAGTGATTCCAGCGATACGCTCGATGCTGGGAGCGAGGAGGAGAATGAGGAACAACCATTTCCAAACGATCGTGGTGGCGGTGATGCCGATTTGAATTTGGTAAGTGTTTGAAAACCATCCCAAAAAACATCGTTTTGGGTTTTTTTGCATTTTAGCTATCCTTTTTAGAATACAGATCCCGGCAGTCAGATAATTAAGGTCAAAATTGCGCCTAAACAGCGGGATCGTGACCCGGAAGCGTACAAGAAATGGTTAAAGACTAAAAAGTAAGTACATATGTTTGCATTCAGTAGTAGTACTAGTTCACTGAAAAAAATAATATTTAAACCGCATGAAGTGAAGAAATAAGGAAAACCCGAGAAACAGATACGCTGGCCAAGCTGGCCTCCCAACGCCAGAAAGAGCTGGAGGAAGAAAAGCGCAAGGAGGAAAGCAAAAAGAAGATCCGAGAGTGGATGGAGCGAAAGAAACAAAACAACGCTAAAAAGAGCACAAACACAACACACGCAAAAGAAAAGCAACATTCCCAGGATTCATCTTCGGAGCATCTGAACTGTGATCCTGATGCCAAATTTAAGAGCTGGCTGTTGAATGTCCGAAAACGAGAGGAAGGTAATTGCCTTTCTTTTTACTTCATCGACTTATAACTTAGATGTTGCTTAATCCTTTCATAGAGAAAAGGTTAAGGACGAAAACGGTCATGCTGCTGGAGCAAAAGATACAGAACGAGAAAAAGAAAATATCTGAAGAGATCTACCAGGAATGGTTAAAGACTTCCAAAAATAAGCCAAAACCGGTACCACTGAACCAGGGACCACACACTTTGCGGGGAACCGTGTCGAAGATTTTTATCAATCCCGAACCGTGGAAAAACAATTGCGAAGAGTAATGCGAATCAGAGCACGTTTGTCCGATGCGACTGAACTTACGAATTTCGCTTACCAAATTCCCTGTATCTGATCAAGTAAGACCAAGATGGGGTTACACTTTTTTCCAATTTTTCGTAATCTACACCAAGTCCCAATGGAAACGTTTTATTAGTTAACTGTTGTAAATTCAAGTATGGAGCATTGTAAACATTTTTCCTTTCCTACCTAAAGTACCCTGTGTTGCGGTTCCTGCTTTGTTGGAATGATGGTTTCGTCAGTCAGTTGCGTATTAGGAACGTACGTTTGTAGCCGGCATGTATGTGTCGGTTCTAGCGTATCAACAGTTTGGCTACCAGCGCCATTAGCAACGTGGAAGTAATAATCTGAGAGGAAGCCGTCGTTAGCTCACCAACATTGCGTGATTGTTTCCGGGGATTAGCTTCCTGCGAAGAAAGATAATAATAAACGTTATAATCATGTATAGCAAACCCTTTTTGCATAGAGAATATCTTTCATCTTACACCCGTAATGTTGGCACATGGTGTTTCTCGTCGAACGAACTTGAAGAGCGATTCGACCAAATTGGCCGGTGTGGATTCCTTGCAGCCTTCAAGTGCTTGCACCATACACTCCTGGAGCGAGCTCATCTCACTTTAAATAAAACCATGAGAGTGGCATTCAATTTTTACGTTCCGTATCAATGCAATACCATACATAAGGCAATACTTACTCGCACTGCTTCTTGCCCATCACCAGCTTCGGCAGCCCTTCCGATGCAGCAGGAAAAGTGTCATCTTTCAGATATCCCGACATCGTACCATTGACACAGTCAATCAGAGCTTCCTTCTGATCGGCAAAACATTCCGGACCTTCCTCTGCGATAAACACTGTATGGGTAGGAGGAGCAGAGGGTAGGTGATAAATAACGCGTTGCATTTAGAATTGCAAACATCCAATCGCCTGCGCTACTTACACGCGATCTGATCCCCATCCTTGTGGCAAACAAAATTTAACAGCCCGTGCACAATGTTCACCATCACCACTTTGCTTTCCTTTTCGTCATGTTCCAAGCAAACATCAACCTTGCTTGAGAACGTATCGATACACTCGATGGCAGCGGAACGTCTGCGGCAGTATCTGTTGATTTTTAAAATCAATAGTGATCAGTTAGATCAGTTTGCTGCATTCGTGCAGTGCAACGGTGGGTTGAATACGATGAGAAGCATGATATTACTTGTTAAATACGGTGTCCAGATCTCCGGTAGGTTTTGCCTTCTTGATCTCTTCCTGCAGATCGCTAAAGTCCACCAGATCCTTCATACAATCGCCAAACTTTTGTGCCGCCTGTTCTGCTTCCTCGTACGATGCATCACTGCCAGCCACCCGGGAACATTTGTCTTTGATGATTTTCTGTATATCCTCTAGCTTGGGAAGGGTTACGTTCTTAAACTCCGGCGGCAGTATGTCGGCAAGCACGTCATCTTTTAGCTTATTGATATCGATACTGTTTAGATCGATCGTTCCCGGCTCGGTGGATTCATCTGCTACAGCTCCGCCGGAGGAGAAAACTGGAAGAGAGTAGTAACACGAAACGTTAAAGCTGGTTTTGCTATGAATGCCTTTGTCTACATTCTACATTCCACTCGCGTAACGATGACCTTTGAGCAGGCTATGATTGTTATCGCTTAGACCTTATGGTCCTTATCAGCCATCCCAAGCCATTTACCCCAAAAGCGCTAGTGAGTAATGGAAGACACCTTTTTTTTACAACACCACATCACGATGAAGCATTAAAACAACCTTGCTTTTACTTACCGACCAGCAACACTGCAATGGTGACGAGAGATCCGTCACGAAGAGATAGATTCATTTTGCGTGCGGAGACGACCAAGAGAAACACTCTACTCCCTGAACTAACTAAGCCAAACGAAGCACTTGATGTTGGTTGCACCGACGCACTGCTACTACACGACAAATGGCCAGATCCCGAATTGAGGAACGCGAGTGGTCGCCGATGTTCGATTTCTTATCAATAAGCCGACCGTATAATACCTGAAGAAACAATGATGATAACGGATCAGTTAGAGGAGTTCGAGCAATTCCACTGAACCTTTGCGCAGTGTTCGTTCGTGAAAGGCATTTTGATTTGATGGCAAGGTCATGCATAAGCCCGAGGAGATACCTGACCACTTGCTGCCGTACGAACCCGTCCGTCTCCGTTGACTCATTAGCTGTGCAAATAACGCGTAATGTACAAGACGTTTTTGCGACCTTTTATTCCTCCCACCATACGACGTTCAAGCAATACGTTGCCGTGTTTTATACTGTACCACCGTGAGTAGCAATAATTCAAAGCACAGGTGGCAAAAGCAGAGCTGTTTTATGTATACAAAAAAATCACCGTCAACAACATGGTCAAACTAACGTGTAAAGAGTCATGACTGGAACAAAAAAAAACCGTAAAATACGGAAAACCATACGTTCACAAAGTACGTACTTTTTAACTTTTAATATATGGAACTCCAGAACTGATGCTTGAATTTAGCGGTCTGTATCTTTAAAAAATGCAGTCCTAAGCTAGTAATTCTATATACACAACAAAACAACACAGAACCGTTGACCGCTTACGTTGGGGGAAACTGTCGGTTTGCCGAGAAAATTCGTTCCCAGCTGTCAAGATACACTCAATCTACGTACACCGCATACATCTTGATGCATTTCGAGCAAGTGCGCAGGAATATTGATGTACGTTACGCACACAGACTGAGTGTACGTTTAGCTGCGTTTCGGAATGCAGTGGCGGCACCATAAATAAACAAACAGTCCAACACCACAGCTGACAGAACGGGACAGATGTTTGACAAGCGGTCATATATTTTACTTTGTTCAAAATTTTTATGTTTTTCCAGATATAATAACTAGGAACTGCTTTTCAAAGAACTAAAAACAAATATTTGTTTAAATAAAAATGTTGTAAAAAGATTTTTAAAAATCGGCACAAGCTCGACTGAACGAACATCAAAGGTTAACCCTTGATGAATCAAGCAAACTGTGCTACGAGAGAAACTGAAACATTAAATTGCACACACTTTTCACTCGAAACATAAAACTGTATGTTTATTAAACGTTAAGTAAACACTTGTGCATTGATTTGTGTTTTAACAATCGGAAAACGTTTGCGTGTCTTGCTCAATCGGTGCAGCAGCACAGCTTCGGCTGGCACGACATTCGGCGCGGGAGTTTCCTTATCCACTTTGGTTCATCCTCCTCCACATCACTAAGGCAGTAGTAGTTTAGAGTGTGTATAAACTTGAATCGATTTGGTACTCGTTTTCGAACCAATCTAATACAAAAGATATATGCTGGGCACATACAAAAAATGGGGGAGGGACGATTAAAAATTAGTTGTACGACAAGGTTTACAGTTTGAACGCTTGGCGCATCATCAGATCGAAATATGCATCCGAATCAATCGATGCACTCAATCCGGCATAGTAGTTGAGGAACTCCTCTTTGGTCACGGTACCGTCCACATTTCCGTTCTCCTCAAAGTTTGCCAAATACTTTCGCAGGATGACATCCTCTGTTTCCTCGCCGCTGATGTACAGTGGGTGGTTCTTTACAGAATAAACATTCCTGGTGGACAACAGAGGCGACAAATGAGTTAAAATCAAAACACACAAATACTTTTTGGTTGAAAATATTACTTTAAATCCTCGATCGTTATCGTTCCATCGCCCGTCTTGTCCAACTTTGCAAAAGCTTGCTTCACAATGTTGACCCTAGATTCGGACATATTGGGACGAATAGCGACTAGAAACTCGGTCATGTTGATGGAACCGCTACCATCGGTGTCGAATCTGTTTTGGAAAATAAAGCATCGATCAAATACCTATGAAAATGTACTACTTTCTACTCCAATAACTCCATCATACTTGTTGAACATTTCTGTCGCCTCCTCTACGGAAATATCCAACCCGGTATCGTGCAGACCCTTAACGAACTCTTCCAGATTCAGCTGCTTGTTAC
Organism: Anopheles christyi; assembly: GCA_000349165.1. Classification (NCBI taxonomy): domain Eukaryota; kingdom Metazoa; phylum Arthropoda; class Insecta; order Diptera; family Culicidae; genus Anopheles; species Anopheles christyi. The sequence continues at coordinate 6,063 of KB699082.1, read as the reverse complement.
CATCGTCGTCCATGCGGCGGAAACAACGGCCCAGCCCCAGAATACCTGAAGCACCCCGGGCAAGGCACATGTGTCGCAGTTTCTCGATCGCGTCGGTCAGTGTGCCCGAGGACAGAGCGCGGCGGCTACGGTTGATCATTTCAGATTCTTGACGAGACATTGCGCTGACGGGGCGATGTGCCATCTGCAAAAAAAGAAGAGGAGAAAAACAATATACATTTTAACATATATTTTGCACGATACGTGGCCATGTTACGGAGTCTATGATTTAGTAGCAGATTTTACATTTCGAATGTTTTGAGCGCGTGCTGCACCACTAATGTACTACCAGCACGATAGACCCACCACGTGTTAATGACCCGAAAACGATAAATCTATTTCGTGGCTCTAAATGATATAGCATGTCATGGGAAAGCCGATTGCTTAGCAACTACAATCCCGGGCCTATGTGGTATGTGTACATTCCGTCACGCATGAACAAAGTATCTTGTACCGGATATTGGAACGTTTATATCCACTGTGCTGCTCGTGCCAAGGTAAAAGCGCTCCAAATTGATAGATTCTTTTGTGTTGAGAATGATTAATATAATTTTGAAAGGTGCTGACAGCGATATTCGCTCCAGCCATTCACCCCTGACCCCTTCGAAGAAAATCATCCAGCCATCGTCCTTAGTACTGTGGAAGTAATCGAACATGGTTGCAAGAAAGGAACGACACAAAGGGGAAGAAAATGAGCGTATCCTAGTAGCGGTGCAGACTAACATCGTAAGCAAACGAGCAGCGTGGGCGATGTAGTTAATTACGATGACCTCGTTTTCCCGCCCCATGAAGTCAGAACGCGTCATTTACTTCCAGGCACGGGTAGGGGATACGGATCGACGCCGGACACTGACTGCGTCGTGGGACGAATCCAAGGATGAAAAAAAAACCTGAAGCCTTGAATTGGGGAAAACTCAACCCGGCCGAGCCTACTACTAACCGCTGGCTCGTATTCATCGATTAGTAGCTCAGCTTCTGGGACTTTCCAAGCGGCAGCGACTGACCTGACTGAGCAAAATTACCTTGAGCGTAATACGATGATTGAACCGGTGGATTGCCCGCATGGTGGTCGATGGGAATTTAAGGTACTGTGTGAAATCCACGATGGCAATTTTATATTTGTCAAAGTTGGGGAACTTCGGATGGCTACCGTGCTTGGGAAGGAACGTGAGTCAATTTTTGAGGTAGTTTAGTTCGTATGATGCCTAATTTCCGCAACCAATCACTCCAAACGAGGATGCGTAGATCTTGCGCAAGTTCGTTGAACTTCAGCGAGCACTTCTTCTTATGTGGACGGACTTATGAGGCGAGAGTCCGACCCTTTTTTTTTTTTTTGCGTTAGTTAATGTTAACCGTCGCCAGGCGATAAGTTTTCCCGCACCATATGCACAGATTTCATTGCACTGACGCTACAAACTGCCCGCAATTACACCACCGTGAACCGTGGAATCGCAAGCGGAAGCGAAAAAATCCGTAATGCGATTGCGGCGAAGGCACAAACTGGACTGGGATCGTTCGTTGGCCGTTACTCTACCTTTGGCACCCCATGTGTGGTGGTGGTGACTTATTCGCATAACACTACAGTGAAGCGACGGCACTAGTGTCGGTATTTCGTCCTTTCGACCACGCGAATGCCGTGCGAGAGAGAGCATATGGGTGTAGAAGGACCTCTGCGTAGACGAACGAAGCACGTATCGAAAACCCTGGTTGGTCGGTTGAGAGTGAAAATGGAAATTACATGGAGGGAAAGCCTTGCGTTCTACATCCACCGGTCAACAGAGAGTCACACCGCCAAACCTTACCGTGGTGTTGTGGTCATTGGAGCAATAGGTCAGCCAGCCTAGCAGTGTGGGCAGTCTGTGTTAGTGTGCGCTGATTTTCTCCCTTCAAAATAGAGACCCCTCAGAACGTTTCATCCCTTAATCACTATGTGTTTACTCGGCCTCTTGTATCGTTTGATGGAAGGGGGGGGGGGGGGGGGGGTGAAGGGCTTGAAAGCGATCAATAATGTTGCTGTTTATAGTATTAATTCGAGGCTCCTTTCGAGGACGAGGAAGAGTTGTGTGTCGTGGCGTTTGTTTACGCTTTTTTGTTTGCAAAGCTCTCCTTCATTCTCTTGTATGTCCCTTTTGTTAAAGATTAATTAAATAATCAAAAGGGGTGAAGTATACATGGCGGTGCAACTCTGGCCAACTGTGCATCACAGCATGGGGAGTTAACAAGCTCGCTCTAAACGGTGTCATACCAAAATGCGTCATTTTCTTTAAATGGTAATACAGTACAGGGACGGCCTGAAGTTGAGTAACGGTTGAGTAACTCTTCCCATACACACACACATAAACAAAACGAGTCGCATCTACGTAAATTAGCAATTCTACGACAGCACAATTTGCTAATGGAATTTCCGATATGCTATTACTCACAAAGTAGGCGAATTAGATACTGTTTTTTTTCAAACGTGTCAAAATGCATCCAGCCGTTACCAACCCAAGACGTTGGTTAATTAATCCGCTTCGATCAGGGTTTGGCAGTTCAATTTAATAATGTACGTGCCATCTGCTCGCTGCTGCTGCTTCTTCTGAAATAATGTTGACTTGGCGGCGTTTTCTTACTGTTTCAAGATGCTCTTCAGAGCGAAAAGGCACGGTTTCGATTTTTGGTATGGTTTTGATTCTTGTTCATTTTCTGAACGCAAACCGTATACCGTCGGCTTCTGCATGCTTCCCTTCTCACACAAACCATCCACCGTAAAACGTAACACCCGTGAAGGTCGTAGATGTTGCGAACGATGAAAAACAGACAGTACGCGTGAATCTATATGACGACGCGAGTGTGAGTCACATGTAAAGCAAGAAAATAGCTTCTTGCTGAACTTGCAGTATGGTTATGGTTTAAATATTTTTGTAAATGTTTATGCCTGAGGAGAAAGAACATCTTTTTTGGAAAATTTTACTAATCTTGTACAAAAATAAAATAAAATAGAAAAACAAACACTATATTTACACAATGGTAACCGCCAGCAAATGAAATAAACGATTTCTCGTTTGTTGCGTTCCGAGATGCTGTTTCGGCTTCCTTAGGCTGCTTTTCTTTTGCACGGGCAACAAACAGTGGCTTTTGCACGGGTTTACACTGAACAGAGCTTCACTTCCAATTCGTCTGTTACGGTCACTTTTTTGATCCGATCTCACCAGAGCACTGACGCCGAATGAAGAAACCAGTTCCAGCGTGCAAGCATTCAGACCGCGGCACAAAACTGCAACCAGCAGCGCAACAAGCCGCTGCTTCGAGGAGTGTTTGTGTTGGTGTCGACGACGATGGCGCGTTACTCATATTGTATCCAATGCTGCCTCCTTTCCCTCCACTTTTGTGGGTTTGACCTTGCACCACCATTCCACAGGCATGCGATGGATCTGTATCTGTAAGCGATCTTCTAAATTGTGTGCCGGTGTGAAGGTATGACAGAGCGCCAACACTGACTGACTAATCGCATTCGTTGTTGCAGTATGCTCTAATATCAGCTAACCGGTCTTTGCCGGTGTGGAGTTAGTCAACACATAGCGAGCTAATACATTTATTACATACAACCCTTGCATTAGCAATAGTTGGAGCGGTCGTTCCCTCCTCTGCAGCTCCAATTTCGATACTTAAAATCTAATTTCTCTCCTAATGGATGGGACCAAGCCCTCCGGGAGCAGCTATGTGTGGTAAGTGCATTTATTTCCCCCTCCCCCCCCATCCCTCTTGACCTCACCTAACCTAACAATCCTGTCGTCCGTCTGCCCCTGGCCAATGACAACTGGAAATGGTGTGCTGCACGTGCGCAACAAACAATATCACAACCGCTCATCATCATCGACATTGCTCGCTTCAATCGATTTCCCCCGATAGGATCTAGCGGTCGGGCGCAGGAAAAATGCGCCATGCGTGACACTGTCCTGTCCCATCCGTGTGAGTGTCTGAGGAGGGGCCGGGGAGAGAGGGAAGGGATGGGAGATGCATAATTTATGTCTTATCATCGGCCACATATGGAGCAGCACCGACGTGTTTGGTAGGCTTTCAAAGGCATACAATTGCTTTTACAGATCGATTGTGGAATCATTTCATCAGAACAACATTAAATGTACCCTTGACCATGACCCGATGGGAAGGAATTCTGGAGGCAATGCGACTTGCCAAAGACTAGCTGATGATGGGCACAAAGGAAAGATTTTAATATCTGGCTAGATGTTTGTCGATGATGAATAATTTCACTTTTTATAATGAACAAACACACACGCCGGGATGGATTTTCGATATGAAATGGCAAACATATGGTCCACATTAATCACATGCACGATTGCTGTATGAGTCACTTGCTAATGATATCGATAAGCGTAAGAAAAAAAATACTGGAAATGGGGGAATTTCACTACACACGTACAAATCATGCTTTACTTACCTTGTATGCTTGATTTCGGAGAAAGTTCTGCAGATACTGGCTTCACAAAATTGAATTCACTGGAATCTAGCGGTATGCCGGAACTAAACCGTTGCGATCTAAACAGCCCGAAAATAGTTCAGCGAATAAGCTCTCGAATTTCGTCTGCCAAGTTGCGTCTCGGTGTATGCCGATGGGGCCGTTGTTCCGTTTTTCCTCACGGAAATGTTCTGCCATTTATCTCTTTTTCGTTTTTGGGGAGGAAAATTACACCTCCCAAAGGGTGCGGCATCGTCGTACACTACATTGTTGTTGTTGTTGATACGTCGCTCCCATTCTGCCGGTTTTATGTTGCCGTGCGATAAACTGTCGTGAGAAAAGTAATGAACGGGGCAGAGCTCGCTAAGTCCCATCCCCCGACACATTGCTGGGCATGTTTCAACTGTTCCATTTGTGGTCCATTCCAAAAAAAGTCCATTTCAACTTAGAGTACCCTACGTGACTAAGTTTTTTTTAGTTTCACGATTGTATCTGTAACTGTTTAGAGGGAAAAGTTTTTGGTAAGAACATTGAATTCTTCGCTTGTACTACCGACACCACATAGGGGATTTTGTTGGCGTCTTGCGTCTGAGCTGCCTCAGAGACAATCAAAACCATGTGGCTGGAGGGTCTGGAGTCGTTGGAATAGCATGGTAGAGCAACAACAGCAACACCGTTCCCCATCGTCCCAACAGCGGGAAGCTCCATGCTGTTGGCGCTCTGCCAACGTTCGAAACGACGCACTCCGGTTCCTGCAAAGCTTCCGTCGTTTTCTCGCTTCTCTGAGGGGCCATAAAACGCACACGCATCGTTGCTTTCCGTTGGCAGTTGGCCAAATAATCAGATTCAGTTTCAGTATCACTTTTGTACGCACGGTACACAACGCATCTGTGGTTGTACATCTGAAGAAGCTGGTTAGTGGTAGTACATTCAAAAGTCGAAACATAATACATACAGGCTTGAAAAACTCGATGCTCTTCATGCTAGATAAACGATTGAATTCGTAACATGTGGAAATTCGTTCATATCACATCGCATGAGGTGTTTTAGTACAACATTCTTCCATTTCAAATGTGAAATATTTCGGTGTGAAATATTTCATTTCGCTTCATATACAACTTGTGCACCCTCTTTGCACACAAGCCCAATAAGGGATGAAAGAAGAAGCTGTTCAGGCTAATTTTTGTGACAAAAAATAAATTCTCACAAAAACGATTCTCGCAAAATACCCCTATCTCTTCGCCCGATTAATGAACACTCTGAACACTATGTTGTACATAGTTTCGTATATAATAGTACAATAATTGGGAATTGTGTGAAGAACGGGTAAGCATTTCTGTTCTTCGATCAGTGTGGGTCCATATTCTAACTTCCCTTCAACAACACCAGCCGTGGCCAATTCCCACAATGTCGCACATGGACAAGCAATATTATGAAATTGACCCTACAGCAGACAATCACGTTTTAGCATCGTGTTTCCGTAAAGTTCAATTCTCTCCCGGCCATGTGCATGTGTGTGAGCGTGCGTTTGCATAGCGAGCAATACAAGCGCACGTGCACAACAG
>KB699071.1:0-27356 GCA_000349165.1 Anopheles christyi | reverse complement strand
AAACAGCAAACGGGGTGAGAGCAATTAGAAAAAAAAACAAGAAAAAACATTTTGTATAAAAGTTCAAACAACACACAAGAAAGCTACAACTAACTCATACATCGTGCATACAGGCAGACGCAGCAACGAACCTTTTACAATGAGACAAACAAACAAATATCCATAGTAGAATACAAACGATACCCCCCCTTTGCGTACACCTTTAAGCTGGACCAAACTTGGTCGATGGGATTAACGGAGCTTAGGAGGCTAGGGTGTTGCTAGTGCTACATACTAAACCACGAAGCGCTCCTACTGCAGCAACAAGCTACTTCTATTGCTACGATCACTGTGTGTTGTGTTTAGAATAGTTCACGTGTGTCGATGTGCATGTATGTGTCTTTTACTGTGTGTCCTTTGTGTGTGCGTGTGTGCGTGTGTGTGTGTGTCTGTAGAAGAAAAATAAGATGTGCGTGTGTACGGAACGCAACACAGAGCAAAAAAGGCAAAGGATCAACAGTACCAATTATCAACAATAATGTAGCAAAAACCTGTTTGTGTTGTAATTTAGTGCAATAGACGGATCGCTGAAGAATTAAGCAACAAATAGAAAAGGAAGAAAAGAAAAAAAAAAAAAAACAAAATGGCATTCAAACACGGGAAACAATTTACACAAATGATGCAAGCGGGAGCCAAAGCCTCAAAAACAAATGAATATAATGATAAGAATATTTCATTCGTTAGCAGGTGTTGGTTGATTAGGCAACGGGCACACTAGCGAAGCATGCGTAGGAATGAACAAAAAAAAAACGCAGTGTTGGATACAATCTGGCATTTCGTATGGTTTCCAGTTTCTTTACACCTATTGAATACACCTTTGATGGCCCTTATAGGCGGCATAAGGAACGGATTAACACAAGGAAACGGACGCATATTTTGTGGGACACAGCGCATCGCGCGTCCTTGCCTTTTTTTAAAGGAAACACAAAAAAAGCAGAAACAAGGAACACACAATAACAATCATTTCAAAGTAACTACAAGAAGGCAGAGAGAGTATCACATCCTCTAATCACAGACAAACAGATCTAAGCACTGCAAAGCAACATGCAAAAAGAAGCAAAGAAAAGGAAAAAAACGTTAGTTTACGAAACTATCCCATAAACGTGAAGAAACAACACAGCTAAAACAAATAGTAGTATCGTGTCGTACAGGAAAGGTAAAGCACATAAGCGGCACATAACAAACGAACCCCCGAAACGATAAAAAAAGCACTTTTACGTACACAATTTGTAAACCAAACAGAAAACAAAACGTTTATACATATATATATTTTTGTATTGTACATATATTGTAGAGATATATGTTAGGAGGAAAGAGAAGATGAAAACAAAATACGAGAAGGAACCGATTTAGAGAAAATACCGGTACGGGACAATGCGGCAAACGGGAGGGATAGCTACGGAAATCAGTCAGATCAGTCAGAACCGTAAGGAAGGAACAAAGCGAAGCGAGAATATGTGTATTTATCATTTTAAATCGATACGGAGTGGCAATGGATATTTTTGTCTATCCCTGTCACAAAAAGGATGAAATGAATGAGTGAGGCTCCACCGATATGAAACGAAAAAGGTTACAAACACGAAACAACAAAACAAACAAACTGGAAACGTTTACACAACGAATGTGTCTTGTGGGTGTGCGTTTGTGTTGGACTTGGGGCTTACCCTACAAACAAGCCCTATTTGTATGGTTGATTGAGAATGGATCGGTATGGAAAGCTCGGGCAGGAGCGGGAAATTACTATTTTAATGCTACAAATTCCTACAACACACAAACAACACAACACAACTAGTAAAAGAAAACAAAAATCAAGAAAGGCATTACAAGTAACAAACAAAAAAATGTGACTGATAGTAGGCAAGGATAGGGAGAGTGTATTTAAAGAAAACAAACAAAACAAAAAAAACAGAAAACAGAGGATGTGAATATGTGGGATGTATAGAAGACAGGTGGAACTTTGTTTTAATTTGTTTTATTTTTAATATCGTAAGCCACTAAGTTTATTATGTATTGTACAGTATTTAAAACAACAACAAAAAACAACAAACAAACACACAAAATTACAATAAAAAGCATAAGTCAAACATAACAAACGGGGAACATCATGATGAACGTGACGACAAGAAGAAAACAAGCCCTTGGCAGGAGTAATGCCCTTTCTTTTCGTTTTGCTCTTGCGTAATAGCAAAGAGCAAACAGTTGTAGATACACAAAAAAAACGGGTACTATCTGCACGGAATACAACAAAAAAAAACAACAAACCACTATTTTTCCACAACCAAACCAAACCAATCAATCAATCAACAACTGTGGTGGGGTGAATGTGCTGCATCTGCATTGTGCAATAGAACAAAGCAAATGAAAGAAATGCAAACTTTGGCGTCAAAACGCTGTAGTAATTTTATTTATTAGCCAGTGTATGTGTGTATGTAAAGGGTATGTAAATTAAAACCATTTTTGTTTCACAACAAAACGGAGCCGATCTAAACTAAAGCAAATATTCATGCAAAAAGGTACAAATGAACAAGGCTCCGTCTCAGCTAAAGAGAAATAAATCACAAAACACAAACACACATACCGAACAGAAGGCTAGGGGTTAATGGAGATTTAACTAGCACAGCAAATCAGTAAAGAGAAATGGTCGATGGCGTGTCCCTAGTACAACGCATCTGGTGTGAGTGTGATCTTTGTAAAACGAATATACGACTGTGTCGTGACGAGCACGAAAACAAGGGTGAAGATAAAAGAAAAGAAAAGAAAAACTAACAAACAAAACGAAAATAGTGCATAACAAAAAGCTGTAGTGTAATACAACTATCGAGTATGGTAAATATGATTATCACTGATGATAAAATTATTGGAAAAAAACAGCAGAAAATAAAAAAAACATCTATTTAAAAACAATTGTATTTTCTGTTTTAATTGTCATAAAAAAACCCTTGCAATCTGTCCGAAAGATTATTTTATATAAAAATTAACCTACACTTTAACTTTGAGTTAAAATACATATAAAGGCACACACTGACTGTTTTACTGAGCTACCTGATAAGTGTCTTTTTTAATCCTGTTTAGTACCTTGATACGTCCATTGCGTAATGTACACAGTACTCACCCCTTCATGCTGCATCGAGTTGCCACATAACGCCTACCATGTCGGGCCGCAGCTTTGGATCGTCCGTAGTACACAAATGGCCGATCCGAAGCAGCTTGTAGCAGCACAGCCAAGCTTCCGTATCCATTGGAAGCGATTTGTCCGCCAGCTGCGACACATGTATCTGTTCCTGCACGGCCCGGGCAATGTAGTCCTTCAGATGTTTATCCGTTCGCCGCTCATCCCACGCCCGCAAACCCGTGCCGATCTCGTACAGTACCACACCGAAACTGTACGTGTCCACCTTGGTGCTGAGCTCGCGCCGATCGTAAAACTCTTTCGGGATGTATGGCCGGGTGCCGTAAACGCGGGAAACAACCGTAGCCGAATCCTGCAGCGCTCCCTGGCGCGTCAGCCCAAAGTCACCGATGCGCGCCTGCTTGTACTCGTTCAGCAGTATGTTGCCCGGTTTGATATCGCCATGTATAAACGGTTTGTCACCGAACGTGTGCAGATACTGGAGTCCTCTGTGTAAAAGAAGGTTGGATAAAGAGAAACTTACATTTAATTATAACTACATTGGTTAATTACAGCAATGGTGCTTACCTTGCAGTTCCGACTGCAATGTTCATACGCTCCTTCCACGTCAATGGAGAGGCAGGCCGGCGGGCAAACAAGCTTTTATCCAACGATCCGCCCGGCATGAACTGGTACACCAAGCATGGTTCCTCTAAACAGGGCAAGAGGCAATTATGTACTTTAAAAAGTAACCAACCGACCGACCGAATCCCCATATACCTACTTTCCAAGCAGTATCCAAACAGCGGCACTATGTTGTCATGGCGACACGAGTTCAGGAACCGCAGCTCGTTGAAGCTTTGCTGCAGCTGTATACGCTCTGCCTCGCTCGACTTTACCTTGTTGTAGTCAATCTTTTTAATGGCCATGAAGGTGTGTTTGAAATTGCCTCGATACACCGTGCCGAAGCCACCCTTGCCGAGTATGTTCCGTTCGCTCCAATTATCGGTAGCGGCCGTCAGCTCTTCGTAGCTTATTTTCGGTATCAAGCTCGTCAGATCGGCTAGCTCATTTGCGAATGGTGAGTTTTCCTTCGAATTGGACGGATTTCCGTTAAGTGCAGCGGCACCTTTCGCTTTCTGGTCTGCAGCGTCTTCCTTCAAACGATGGGCGCCACGGTGACCGTTAGGCAGTTTTGGATTATTGTTCGCATTTGCATCGGAAAAGGTGGCCATATTGGCCGTAGCATTCCTGCCGTCGCTGCCGGAATGTTTTATCAGCACATGATACCGTGGATCTACGTAACGCTTGATCAGCTCCATACAGCTATAAAGCTTCTCGCGCCCCAGCACGACGAACAGCTCGGTGATGGTGTGATTGTAATTGCCCCACTTATCTAGCAAATCCTCGGCCGGTGAGCGATTGTTTCGTTGACAGCATCTTTGCGTACTCTGTAGTGTGGCGGGAAAGTGGAACGTGTGAAAGCAATTGGAGTGGGTGGTTCTAACGGAGGGTGGGTATACTTACATCCAACTCGATAGTATTGTAGCCCATCTGTTTTTCACCCAGCTCGTACCACTTATTGTCCACCTCGAGCAGGGCGGCTAGCCGTTTTTTCTCCATCCGTGGAATGTCGTAGATATAAACAAAGTTGGATAGAGATGGAACGGTAGCAGCCCCACTCAGTCCGCTCGGTTTTCCATCCATTCTGTACTGGTCGTCGGGTTTAGAGTTGACGCGATGGAGAATACACCAAAACTGTTTCCACGGAAGTGTTTTAATGCACGATCTAAATTGGCGGATATTCCCACAGGGGAAATCCCATGTTGTGGCGGAATGTGGAAGTTTATGAACTTGGGTGCGTAAAAAACAACCACCTGCTTGTTTACGTATGCAAGATGTCACAACATATGCTCTGATCAAGTGGAAATGTCATTTGAAAAAAGTTTGCATTTGTTTTATCTTAAAAAATAAAAATTTTCGAAACATTTTCAATGGAAATTAACTGGTGGACTCTTGAAATTCATTTATTTTTAAAACATGAAATAAATGCGCCTCAATCCATAAAATTCCCAATTCGTTTTTTCATAAATCCATGAATAGTAAACTGCAATAAAAGAGATGTCGTGTGGAAAGCAGTCACCACTCCAAGCAACCGGGCTCGAATATGACAGCTGTCAAGTAACATACAAACAAACAGTCGGTATGGGCGCGCGCCTCCCGGCAATCAATGCTTAATCGGAGTAAACGGGAGTGAAATGTATGATTTTGTGTAAAGTGTTCGTAAAATACTCACCATGTCGAAGAAGCCATCAACCAGCCGTGCAGAGCCGATGAAACAGATGAGCTTAAAAAGTTTTATTGCCAAGAAAGAGAAACCATCAACACCCGTCAACGAGGAATCTTGGTAATAGCAGACCAGCAACATCCCGTAGATCGTGATGAATGTACTGTTTATTTATTCTACGCTTATGCATTATCCTAGCACTCCAACCGAAACCGATCCTCAAATAAGTTCAACCACATCCTGCGAACAGATGAAGATAACATACTCACCGAGCATTTTCAAACCAAAAACTCCCCTCTCGGTAGGTTTGTGAAATCAATGTAAATGTTTGCTATCTTGGTTGATGTTCGTCGCCTTTATTTCCCGTGTTCTAGAGAAAGCCCAGCACATTTGTCAATCTGGTGAACAGTGATTCGGACGATTCGAACCGAACACCTCCCAAACCCGTCCGCGATGAACCGATGAAACGTCTTCCACCGCGCAATATTTTCAAAGAGCAAATAGCGGAGCTGCAGAAAGGATCCGATGGCTTTCGGTCGAGTTTTGACGAGTTCGATTTGATGGTGGAAAAGAGCAACGTTTCAACGCTGAAACCGATCAATTATGAACCAATCGAGCTAAATCTATCGACCGACGAGCGATATTTGCAAGCAACCAAGAAGCTGGAAGAGAATCTGCACAAGCTCGCCACCAAAACGATCAGTCCAGTGAAGGTGCCAAAGTTTGAGTTCAAGCAACAGAAAGCGAACCGTGTATCGTTGGAGCTACACAAGGACAGTGTGTTCGGTGGATCGTTTAACGATGAGGATGATGATGATTTTGTGGAGAAGAAAACAAATCCCTCAACGTCGACTCCGTTGGGCGGTGGTCCGTCTGTTAGCGTATTGCCGGCTGTCAAAGCGAGCGGAACAACGGTAAAAGCTAACAGTGATACCCCTACCAACACTACTGCACTGCAGCGTTTACTAAGCCCAGACAAAGGAACGGGAAGCATACGATTTGATCCAGCATTAAGCGCATATCTGGACGAAATTACGAGCGGTACCGGCTACAACCAAAAGACATTACAAGAGCGCGAAATACGGAAGAATGTGCAGTTTCTCGAGAAAGCAGAGCTGGGGCTGTTGAACCACTTTTTCGATCTGCTTGGTCAGGTACCGGGTGAAAGTTTCCGGCGCATCGACAAGAACTTTAACGTGAGTTGTTTCGAACGGTTAAAAACCACCATCAACACCATAAGGGGAAAGATCAATGTGTACGATCGTGTGCTAACGAGCAAGCAACGATTGTCGCAAACGAGTTCCTTAAACAGTTCCAAGAACACGGATACCTCTCAGCCGGCATCCCAGAAAGCGGCGAAACCTTCCACAAGCACATCGAGTACAGCGGCACCGATCGTGTACGATCTAGAGTTTGAGGATAACAACTCGCTCGATAATGTGCATGACGTTATCGAAAGCACCCTGCCACTTGACCAACCGGTAAGGCGGAAAGATAGTGTAACGCCTGCAAAATCAAAGTTTGTAGAGTTGGGACTGAAAGGGGTCGGCGAAACAGGCAGTAATATAGGTAAACCGAGCGCACAACCATCACCACTGGGCGCTATTGGACGAACGAAATCCGGCGGCAGCACGTTTGTGTTTAAAAAACCAATTGCTAGTACCATAATGAACGGCATGGATGTCCAGGGGAGTGTTGAACGTACGAGCAGCATTGTCGAGCGGGACAGGAGATCGGTTTCATCGCCTTTCGAAGCAAACGCACTCACCGAGGAGGATGATCTGGTCGATGATGAAGACATACTTAAGAGCATCCAGGAGGAAGAACTGATAAATCAGGGTCGATCGTTCCAGAAAAATCTTAGCACAGTCGATCTCATCACACCTGACACATCATACCGACGGTCTGATCCGCCGCGGATAACATTCCCGGTCGAGCCAGAACCGCCAGTTACCGCACGTAATACACAGTACATTGAGACCATCAACTCCCAGGTCGACGATGATGGATGGCAGGTGTACGATCCTTCAATGTACGACGATTCGTTCAGTGAGATGAGCGTGCCGGCCACGAACCCACCACCAAGCTCAGGTGGCTCCTCAGCTACGTCAATGCAACCATCCGCGTCGGACATTGGTCGATTTCACGAAGGCATCCGCAACGATGGCATTACGGGTGAGTTCGATGGTATGTCCTATCCGCACTCGCCCCGGTTGCAGGTCGCATTTAAGGAAACGTTCGGTTTGCGTACGTTCCGACCGAATCAGCTGCAGGTGATTAACGCCACACTGCTGGGGCACGATTGTTTCGTGCTCATGCCTACCGGTGGTGGCAAATCGCTCTGCTACCAGCTGCCGGCCATTCTTACCGTCGGGATTACCATTGTGGTTAGTCCGCTAAAGTCACTGATTCTCGATCAGGTGCAGAAGCTCAACTCGCTCGACATTGCCGCAGCGAGCCTGTCCGGGGAAGCGAACATGGCAGACGTGCAGCGGATTTACGACGATCTGTACAGTAGCTGTCCCGAGCTGAAGCTGCTGTACGTGACGCCGGAGAAGATTAGCTCGTCGGCCAAATTTCAAAACTTGCTCACGGCCCTCTATCGGCGCGGACAGCTCGGCCGGATCGTGATCGACGAGGCACACTGTGTGTCTGCCTGGGGCCATGACTTTCGACCCGACTACAAGAAGCTTTCCGTGCTGCGGGAACAGTTCCCTACCGTACCGATCATTGCACTTACTGCCACCGCAAATCCACGCGTACGGATGGACATTCTGGCGCAGCTGAAGTTGGCCCGCGACACGCGCTGGTTTTTGTGTAGTTTCAATCGACCCAACCTAAAGTACCTGGTGATGCCGAAGAAGGGCGCTTCGACAAAGGCGGAAATGATCGAGTTAATACGGAGGCAGTTCCCACGTGACACCGGCATCGTGTACTGCCTGTCGAAGAAAGAGTGTGACCAGCTGGCGGACGAGTTTCGGCGGGCTGGTATCAAGGCGAAAAGCTACCACGCAGGCCTGACGGACAGTGTGCGAGAGGCAACGCAGAAGGAGTGGATTGGCGACCGGATAAAGGTGGTTTGTGCTACGATCGCGTTCGGCATGGGAATTGATAAGCCGGATGTGCGGTACGTGCTGCACTACTGTATGCCAAAGTCGATCGAAGGCTACTACCAGGAATCGGGTCGCGCGGGCCGTGATGGAGAGATAGCCACGTGCATAATGTACTACAACTATTCGGATATGTTGCGGTACAGGAAAATGATGGACAGTAAGTGTTGTGCTAGAGTGACCGTGTTTTCAATGTGCGTGCAAATGTAACACCTTTTTTTTCCTCCATTACTCTTCAGATGATACGAGCATATCGATGGAAGCCAAACAGATTCATATGAACAATCTTTTCCGGATGGTGAACTACTGCGAAAACGTGACGGACTGCCGGCGAACGCAGCAGCTGGAGTACTTTGCGGAATACTTTACCAGCGAACAGTGCCTGTCGAATCGCGAAACTGCCTGCGACAACTGTCTGCAGCAGGGCAACTACAAGACGCTGAACGTGACGGACGACTGCATAATGGTAGCGAAAGCGGTACGCGATCTATGCGGTGGCCGTAATCGCTTCACCCTGCTGCACCTGGTGGAGGTGCTAAAGGGCAGCGAAAACAAAAAGGTGCTAGATAACGGGCACAACCGTACGGCGTACCACGGTAAGCTGAAGGCCTGGGAACGCTGCGATATACAGCGGTTGCTTCGCAAGCTCGTCATCGATGAGTACCTGAAGGAGGATCTGATCTTTAGCAATGATATCCCACAAGCTTACCTGCGGATAGGCAGTAAAATCGAATCCCTCGTAAATCGACGCGTGCGGATCGAGTTCTCGATCAAGGAGAAACATTCCGGCCGTGGCAAACTGGCGAAGGTGGACGTTCCGGCCACCGCCGTTCAGGAATCGACCCAGATCAGCGCACAGCTCAAAGATCTGCAGAACCGGTGCTACAACGATTTGCTCGAAATTTGCCGCGCCATTGCGATGCAGAGAAATGCCACGCTGGCATCGATCATGAACATACAGGCGCTGAAGGCGATGTCGGAAAAGCTGCCGGAATCGCCAGCTGAAATGCTAACCTTACCGCACGTTACCAAGGCCAATTTCGAAAAGTACGGCAAGCAGCTGCTTGAAATTACGCAAAACTATGCCGCCGAGAAGCTGATGCTGATGATGGACACCCAGGATCAGGAAGAGGCGGCCACGCTGGTTGATGGCGAAACGGACGATAGCGATAGTGGGGGTGAGGATGCTGATGGAACCGATTGGAGTTCGCTGGCTAGGGCAGCCTCGCAGGAAGGTGGTACAGGACGAGGCGGTGGTTACAAACGACGCAGTAGCTGGGGTGCGGGTGGGGGAGGAAAGGCGAAAAAGTTCCGCAAAACGACGACACGACGGAAGGCGGCGGCTGGCACAAGCAAACGGGGTGGTGCGGCCAGCAGTGCAAGAGGTGCTAAAAGGGCAACGGCGAGTAAGCGAGGTGGAGCTGGTGCCAGCGGGTCGTCCCGTGCCCCTCCGAAGGGGGGTG
Source organism: Anopheles christyi (assembly GCA_000349165.1). Taxonomy (NCBI): domain Eukaryota; kingdom Metazoa; phylum Arthropoda; class Insecta; order Diptera; family Culicidae; genus Anopheles; species Anopheles christyi. The sequence goes on along the minus strand of KB699071.1, from coordinate 17,348 downwards.
GTTTCGGGTTGCTTCCAATGCCCGGTGGATATTAAGAGCGGTGGGTTACACAGCGAGATTATGGTTCAGTATTTGTTTAATAAAAACCATCAACGGATTGGTCTGTTTTGTAAAAACCATTGTGTAACATGTGTTTGTTAATTGATTTCTTTCACATTGTAAAAATTGAAATGTATGATAATTGAATAATGTGGCAGTTATGACACGTTTATAAATTTACAACATTGTACAGAGCTTTAATACAAGGTCCAAACTGCGCGGACTCAATCAGGTTTCGTGGGAAGATAAACAAGGAACACATGTCAAACGGTTTCTAAAATGCAAGCTTAGAGACATCCTTTAGTTCAGGGTGCGTCGTTTTACGATACTAAAAAGCCATAAAATCCTTCCCGTTAATTCCCCTGCACGTCCCTGGACGGCTAGTTTCCAATCCAATGGGGGGCAAACGACTAACAATCTTGGCTTTGCCAAAGCTTTCAGCATAAGGTCACACAGTAAATTCCCATTTCACTATCACATATCTTTCGGTGTGGTCCCCATCGACCACAGCACCGGCCCATCGGTCGTGATGCGTACCCGGTTCGTCGCGTACGTGTTGGAGGTACTTACAATACTGCCAAACTGAAGCGCCCTGCTGCCGTCCAGATTCCACTTCAGCCCGTCGGTCGTACACTGGCAACCTTGACCGATGGGGACCAGCGAACACCAGATCCGTTCGTTTACGAGCCGATGCGGAATGTCGATGCTGTGCTCGCCTGGGCGTAGCAACCAGGACAACGAGTTGCTGGAGCGTAAAAACACGTCCACTCCGGGCAGTATACCATTCGCTAGATAGAGCGTATTAATGTTGGCCATTATCTGATCGAGCCGACCGGACGATTCGCATAAGGCCAGTACGCGCGAAAGTTGCTTATCGTAGCCGTGAGATTTGAGCACCTTCAGCGATTTGGTGAAATCGGTCGCATTTTGATCGGGCGTGTGAACGATCTGTTGGGTGAGATACAAAAAACCCTTCTAGAAAGGTATCACCAGGCGGGAAGGAAAGACACGGAGTAGGGGGAAGGGTTTGCGTTAACAATGCTACAGGATATACTTTTCCTAAGGCCGTGTGGTCGTTAGCGTACCGTGCATTTCAGCTGCTCCACGTACTCCATGGCCTCCTGATTGCACGAATCGAAATCACCCGTCACGAGATCGGGCGGTTTGAGCAGGTGTTCGCCATTGATGTTGCCCTTCACAAAATCTACCCAGCGGTTCGTTCCACCATCGACGGTTACGCGCACCTTTGCTGCAATTCAACCAAAATGCCACCACATTGTAATGCGTAGAAAAAAAAAAAGTAAGTGCATTTACACCATACAAAAACTTACCATCATTCCATAAGGTTGTGAAGTACTGTTTCTCTAAAAGGATCGGTCGATTTAGCAGCACGATCCCAAGCCCATCGTCCAGTCCTTGACCATCGATCAGGCTGCTTGGGAGCCACTTTTGACTTTTCGCCGCAACACCAGCCCCGTTCGGTATCTGTAAGAACAAAGTTTTGAACCACTTCCGAACCATTGTCCACCGATCGTTCGAGCTTCGTTTTGATGTTTTACAATTTTTCACCGTTCTCAGGGAAACCGTTTTCCAGCTACGATTCGAGGGAAAACGAAAAAACAAACCCGCCTACTTACGTCATCAGATGTTTCGTCGTTGGGCATTGCTGAGGGAGAGCCTGTTGCAAGCGTGCAATCACTTCACGTGGTGGAGATAAACAGACGACACGTTCTTTTGACCTCTGCGTGTGGAGTTGATGCGGATCAATTAGTGCAAGGGTTTGCGTGGAGTTGTAGACTGCACCGTGCGTAGTGCAACACACGGTACAGAGTAGAGTGAGAGCGGTCTGTTTATATTTACACACCAACAAGTCTTGTGCTGCCTGCTGCCTGCCAGCCTGCTCCAATGAAACCGGAACTGTCAAAAATGCCAAACCGGCAACAAATACGAATGCAATATGTTGCGTGTTTTTAGTTTTTTTTTATAAGAAACCTTCACATCATTTAATGAACTGTGCTTCTGATTTAAAATTGATATCTTTTCGAATGTACTACAAACGGAGTAACGGACGCGTGTTCTCATTTGGGCTGCTGTTTAAGGTATTATTTATTGTTTTTATGTTTGAGAACTTTGTAAGCAATCAATGCATGGACAAAATGCAAAATATGGGCATAAGTGGTAAAAGCGAGCTTATGTTTCGCAAAGTTGGATGTCTTTTATCCCGGTTGAGTTTACACCCGCACTTTAAGGCCGGCATCGCTCGAGGAACCGAGGATACAGACACACCTCACGAATGTGGTAGCGGTTCAATAGCCAGCACAGGAATCGTTCCAATCCCAGCCCATAGCCACCGTGCGGTTGCGTTCCGTACACACGCTGATCCACGTACCAGTAGTAGGGTTTCGGATCGATTCCTTCACGCTTATATCCATCCAGCAGTTCATCATACTTCCACGACCTCATTGATCCGCCGACAATTTCGCCCACGTTCGGCAACAACACATCTACGCTCTCGGTAAGGCGATCATCATCCTCGCACTTGGCCATGTAGAATGATTTAATTTCCGCTGGGAAGCGGCACAGCATGATCGGCTCATTAATTGTGTCCGTCATCTTGCGTTCTGGTCCTTCAGGAATATCCTCACCGAACTCGTAGAAACTACCATCTTCCTTCGTCACGTTGTTCTCTTTCAGCCAAACGATCGCATCTGCGTAGTTCATGCGCCGGAAGGGTCGTTTCGGTGGTACAAAGCCCGGATTCAACTCCTGCACCATGTAGCCCCAGGGGGATTTGAGTACACGGTCCACAACGTCTACGATCAGATCCTCGAGCCGGTCGAGCAGATCGTCGAAGTTAATGAACGGACATTCTCCCTCGATGTGGCTATACTCTGCCAAATGTCGCCGAGTGCGGCTCTGCTCAGCGCGGTAGCTTTGAGCCACACAAAACACATCTCCCAACGCGGGTACGCACGTTTCCAGATACAGCTGGGAACTTTGCGTAAGGAAAGCTTCCTCACTGACGAAAGAAGGAAAGAACAAGTTAAACATAAGGAATCGTAAATATCCGGGCTTTTGGTGTATCTGTACTTACCCAAAGTAATCCAGCTTGAACAGGGTGGCACCACCTTCTACTTGCGTTTGGACGAGCGTGGGCGGTGTCACTTCCGTGTAGCCACGGTCGAAGTAATGCGCACGGAATGCTTGCATCACTACGTCGCGCATTTTCAGAATTTTCGAGGTGTTCTCTCCACGGATCATAATATGCCGATTGTCCAGCTGAACGTCCGGGTGTGCTTCCTCGTTCAGAATTGCGTCAGCACCACCGGCGGGAGCCAGTCCGATCAGTTCCCAGTAGTCCACGCGCAGCTCGTGGCCACCGGGAGCCGTTTTACCGTCCGGTACTTCCTTCAACGTACCGAACAGTTGCACCGACGATTCCGTCGAAAGCACAAGCGCATTGTACGTCTGGCATAGGGTATCGGTGAGCACGCACTGCAGAAACCCGGTACCGTCGCGCAGTGTGATAAACATCAAACCCTTGCCCTGCCGACGCAGCCGATGCACCCATCCGTAGATACGCACGCGAACGCCCCGCGTCTCGGTACCTTGCGTAATTTTGATCGATTTGGCTGCTGGCCACGAAGGATCCTCCTGGATGATGATCTTTTTGGCCTCTTCCATGTTCTGTTCCCGGTTTTTGGCCTTCTCTTCTTCCTCGCGCTTCTGCTTGTCGCCCTTCATGTTGTCGCGTGCCCAGATTTTTTGGACTTTTTTAAGCTGCGACTTGGCGGCCACCTCGTACAGCGACTCTGACTTCTCATCCTTGCTGTCGGCGTAGATCGTGGGGAACGGTTCCTTGCCGGCATGCTTCATCGCCCGGAGGATGGTTTTGAAGGGTTCATCCGCCGTGCCTTTGCCCGTTTCATCGTTGCCTCTTTTTTCCGACGTGTACAACTCGCCTGCAATGTTGGAATCGGAAGTTATGATTCATCTTTTATTTGTTCAATATGAAACGTAGATACTGCATTGCATCAGCAATGCATTGGGAATACCGCATTGCCTGGTTCAATGGTACACAGGAGGTGCAGTATCTTTCTATTGACACGCAATCAACTTCCGAATGAGTTAGTTTCTTTATGAGAGTGTGCTACATAGTACATAGTGTATCGTTATTACTTACTCAGAGTTAAGTTTTCCATTATTAGGCCGTTTTTAGGATACGAAGAACAATTAGCCTCGCGTGCCAGAAATCGTGCACCGTATTCTAAAAATTGACTGCGTGAAAATGCCGTCGTGTTGTGGTATTGACGAATGTCAAAAGGAATCTGTTGGGTTACAAGCTATACTCGTGAAGCTGAAGGAAAATCCCTCTTTGAAGCAATGTGGGTGTATTTTTCAGAAATACTCTCGCACGCACATTAAGAATAAACATACATGACAAAGCAATACAGAGGACAACAGATAGTAAATCTATATTTTTCTGTAAAACGAGTTTTATTGTGGAAATGGAATGCACCGTGTACACGGTGCTTTGGCGAACAGATGACGGCACACCGTGTTTGACAGTTGTTTCACCAGACAACTCATTAATGTTATTATTATTATTTCTCATGCCTTATCGTAGTCGTCGTTTTATTTGCGCGAGCTGCAAAATCTATCGAAAAACAGCGAGAGTAGGCCGACCGATCGCCGTGCGTGCAAGGGTGCTCGATAATTAGATTGTGCGGTGGAGAAACGTAACTGCAAAGGTGCGTGCAAAACATCACGTTGTGCAATAGCGCGACAGCAGTGGTATCCGTGGTGCCGGAGCACGGAAGTTTGGCAATCGGGTATCATCACAGCGGTAAGGATACGCATACAACTCTGCTCATTATTTACCGAGGAAGCTGACTTTCAATTTACCTACACAAAAACACACCAACAGTTTCTATTGTCCTGTGGCTAATGGTATGTGAATATTTTCTTGCAGGGTGCGAGTAGCACCGGATTGCACAGTGAGCGCAACACGCCCAACCAACCAATAGAAACAGAAGCAATATGTCTGCAGAATCCGCTGTGTACGAAGCGCTCCAGTATGCTTGCAGCCAGGATACTCAGATGCTGAAACCGGCAGAGCAAAAGCTGGCCGAGTGGGAGGTACAGCCTGGCTTTCACCTAACGCTGGTGAACATTTTCTCCAACCAGTCGCTAGATGCCGGCGTACGGTGGATGGCTTCCCTGTACTTTAAAAACGGTGTACTAAAGTACTGGCGTCAGAATGCTCCAAAGTATGGGAATGTCGTGTACAATGCATATGTTCACGACTGACAATACTTATTGCTTTCCGTTCCTTTTTAGTGCAATATCACGCGAAGAGAAACAGGAAATCAAGAAGCAGCTACTGATGAAATTCAACGAACCAGTCCAACAGATCGCAGTACAGATAGCGGTCCTGATCGCCAACATTAGCCGCTACGAAGGGATGTCCGATTGGAAGGAACTGATACCGACGGTTGTGAAAGCGGTACAGAGTGAAGATATGATCGTGCAGCACCGTGGCCTAATGGTGATGCTACACGTCGTCAAGGTGCTCTGCTCGAAGCGCATCCCACGCGATCGGCAACAGTTCCAGGCGTTCGCACTCACCTGGTACGATTTTGTGCTGAACCTGTGGGAAGGATATACACAGCTGTTCTTTACCAACATCTGCGAACAGAACTGTGCCATCGAGGTGTGTGCCTCAAACTTGGAAAAGGCAATCTTTTCGCTGCGCATACTAAAGAAGCTGACGATTTACGGCATAACCGATCCGCTTAAATCGGAGGGCTGCATGATGTTAATACGGGTAATGTTTCAACGGCTTAAGGATCTGCTGGAGTGCCGGATGCGCGCCAAGCGCATGCTGCGAGAAGCAGAAACCAATGCGCCGTCCAGCACGATGAACAACGAAGCAATAGAGATCATGCGCAAGCTGACGGTAAATTTGGAAAAGTTTATCGTGAAGCATATGAAGTTCCTGAATCTGTTCTACGAAACACATCCAGATGTGTTTTCATCGTTTGTGGCAGTTTCGTTCGAGTTCTGCTTTAACTACGTGTTCCACGAGGGAACGAATCTGATCTTCGAGGACAATGTAATCACCTTTCCAAACTTTGCCATTCAGTGCCTGTGCCTGCTGAAGGGAATCCTGTCGCCGAATACTGTGAAGCTGGATGTGCTCCCTCGCGTCTCGAATTATCTCGCCGGAGAGGCAAAAGGTACGTCCACGAGCATTCCACCTTTAGTCAGCTGATCGCCACAAACTAGTTCCAATTTATTTTATTCCAGAACGCGTAAACAGTGCTAAGGTGGACTTTTTTACGCCAGAACGTTTGAGCTACATTTTCGAAAAGCTCATCATGCATTACTTCCTTCTGACGCCGGACGAGTTCGAACAGTGGGACACAGACCCGGAAGGCTACACATCGGACGAGGGGGGAGATTCATGGAAATACAATTTACGGGTAGGTGTGCGGAAAGGTGTGCGGAACATTACAAAACTAAACCATTCTTCTTGGAAATCGATCCCTTTCCAGTCGTCAGCGGAAGCATTCTACATGATACTGTTCCAAAAGTTTAGTCCCACGATGATCGAGGAGCTGCGAAAATACATCACGAAATCACAATCGATAACGCTCACCGAAAATTCCGATATGAACGATCTGCTTATAAAAGATTCCATCTACAACGCGACGGGCCTAGCGGCATTCACACTGTTCGATGAGGTATGTACACAGCGTGCGTGTTAGTCAGCAAAAGTCACAGTATTCGGTTCTGCCGGTTTGCAAGTGCACCACCGGCGCGTGTCACTTGTTTAGTACGTGAGCAGCGATAACGTTTCTTCCAATCTGTGTGTACAGATAATGATTTGCCGGCCCATTGGTTTGGTTCGGTTTTCGGTTGTTAATCTCCTCATGAGATGGCCAACTAAGAGAAATCGCTTAATGTACATCGTGCAAAAGTAATCTGCCATTTAATATTTGAAAGGGAGCCAAAAAATGCTGGAACATTCCAAGCTACCGTTGTTTTATGAAGACGAGGTAGTAGAGCAGTACTGATCGCATGAAGATCCCTTTTGGTGGGGACCAATATAGGGAAAAGAAAGATGGAAAGCAATGGGAAAGGCAACAAATAAGATGAAAACAAGTCGCGCTGAGCATTACCGACGGGCGTGCGTACTTATTTACCTTTGATAAATAGGTCCACCATTTGTACCTGCTGTACGCTGCCTGCTAGATCGTGGCTTGACAGATTACTAGTGTGTGTTGGTAGCTTAACAATACACTTACAGTAATCCAGTTGGAAAGCATCCACCGAAATAAGGTTACCTTATGTGATTAGAATCTTTTGTTTGCACCCCGAAATCTTGGGAACCTTCGTTTTTCGGTCGACCGCAGTGCTCCATTTAGTTAGTGCTGTTGCCCGGTAAGGTTCGGACCATTCCGTAGATTAGATAGAATGTAATTCCGTTAGGCTGTGGATGTGTACATTTTGCTGTTTTGAAGAGCGGTTTTATGCTTTGGTTGACGATTTTGTAGTGAAGATAACTTTTACGTGACTATGTGTAAAATTGAACGACGACGTTGGTTGATGGCGTACATTAGCAAGGGCTAGGGTAAGGTTGGATGAGCGCATTTCTTAACCTACAAATATTAGTGCTGAGTGAGTTATATTGATCGATGGAAATAATTGTGTGATTCCCCCCTCGCGCTTTTTTTGTAGATAAACTTCGATGAATGGTTCTCCCGGCAGCTGCTGGAGGAGCTAAAGTTTAAATCTCATAACTTCCGCATCATCCGCAAGCGCATCATCTGGCTTGTCGGGCAATGGACCGGCGTTAGGTTCTCGAAAGCGTTACGCCCTCAAGTGTACCAGGCGTGTTTGGAGCTGCTGCAGCCATCAGAAGATTTGGCCGTTCGGTTGACTGCTTCCAGGTAAGTGAACTCATGTGCAAACCACCGTTTTTTTTTTTGTAATGATCATTCGATACTAACCACGATGTTTTCTGTTTTGTTTTCGTTGTGCACCTTACAGAAGCTTACGGAGCATCATGGATGACTTTGAGTTTGTGGCTGAGCAGTTTGTGGAGTATCTAGAACCAGCAGTTGCGCTGCTGTTCGGGCTGCTAAAGGAAGCGGTTGAGTGCGAAACGAAAATGACCGTACTGTACGTGATGTCTTTCATCATTGAAAAGATGTCCATGTCCATGCGGATCGATGTGCAGAGTCTAGTCCAGTATCTACCGCTGCTGTGGGAGGAAAGCCGTGAACACAACATGCTTCGCTGTGCAATTATTTCCACTTTGGTAAGGGTCTGATAAATGGTTTCTTTTTCATGGTTGGTTTCCTATTTCCTCATCATTTGTTTGTTCTTTCTTTTGTTCCGGTACTCTCAGTTGCAGATAATAAAAGCCTTGTATGAAATACCCTCGTCGGAACCGATCGTGACATTTATCTATCAGATCATAGAGATGAGCACGAATGTGAACGAACCCTCGCATGTGTATCTTCTTGAGGAGGGGTTGGAACTGTGGGTTGTGGTGGTACACTACAGTCGCACGATGAATCAGGAGCTGCTTAATCTTTGTGACAATCTAGTACCTCTAATACGTAAGTAAAGGCGCTTGCACTGGAAGCGTACAAATCGGGTGGGTATAATAATGTTTCACTTCCATTCTTCTGCCCAATTTCAGAGCAATCATCTAGCAATATGAACATTTGTTTGGCAATAGTACAGGCGTACGTTTTCCTCGGTGCAGAAGTGTTTCTTCCAAGGTACGGTCAGGAGATTGTAAAAACGTGCCAATATTTGCTGACCGATTTACGGGCGGACGGTGTGGTACTGATCAACCGATTCTTCCTCACACTGCTGCAAGCTGTACCAAAATTCGCCGTCGAATTGCTTCGACCGTATCTGGTGGAAGTGTTTCGGTACGTTACATATTGCTCATTACAGCTCGACCAAACCCTTTTTTTACCTTTTACTAATGTCTTCTAATATACTTGTCCTGCCCCCAAACGGGATTTTTGTCACCTTTTTAATAATAGGTCTTATTACCAGCAAACAAACTTCCCGCAAGTGTTGCAGATCTACCTGCAGATAATTTCACGTGTGCTGATGAGCGATCAGGTAACGTTCAGTGTTGTGCTTGGTGAGACGGGTGCCCAAGATGCGCTGGAAAAAATACTGACCGCTTGGCTGGAGGATATGCGCCGGGTAACGGCAATCGAGGAACGAAAGCTGCTAGCATTGGCCTTGAGCAGCTTGCTGACCGTTTCGAACGATGTAATTTTCAAAAACTTTGCCGGCATTATTACGAACGTTACCGAAGCCCTAAACGACGTAATGGATGTGTTCTCTCAGGATACGAAGGTGGAGTAAGTATTCAGAGGGAGTGGCGGATTGGCTGTGGGTGTTAAAGTGTGTACCAACTTTAACATTTTTTTCATTCCAGTTCGCTAGTCATCGACGATGAAAATGTGGACAATGTCGGTGTGACGCTGTTCTCGTACGGATTCATCGATTCCGATATGGTACAGGATGAAACGCCTCACTTTAGCCGTTGCCGATCGTTTTGCATGCACGATCCAACGCACGTGATTGTGCTGAAAGACTATCTACAGAATCAGGTAATAGGGTGGTAGTGCTAGTCGTTCATCCTACTTTTGCTAACCAGAGCGACGGGTTCTCTTGTTTTAGCTCGTAGTACTGAAAAACACAATCGGTGCGGAACGTTACCAATCGTTGATGACATCCGTCGATCTCCAAACATTGAAGGAGTTGAGCAATTTCATCGCGCTCGGCATCGAACTGACAACCGGGATTGACGATGGTGCATAGCGTGAACCGAACCATCTTACTTCCTTCGATGCAACTTACCTACGCCCTGGGCGCTGTTTGGCACGGTCATCCTACTCATGTATGCGCAGCTAAAGTGAAATTGTATTGTGTACACTGAAATTTGGTCTACGTTTGACAAAAACACACCGTTAATGCTGCACTGCTGTGCTGCTCTTCCGTGCATCTATCATTTCCGTTCTCAACCATACAATAGTGTTTCCGGATGACGATCTATTGTGGGGGAAGTCAGCCAGACTGTGGCTTGTGGTATTTTTTTTAATAGGAATTTATCAATCGTTTATATATTCGAACTGCTTATGAGACATGGATATTAGCTTTTTCAACCTTTCCCTGGACTGTTTGTGTTAAATAATGAGCTATTTAATAAATTGCACGTCCCTATGCCGACCTTCGTTCTAGCGGTAGTACTGTTTTCCTATGATTGTGGCATTTAAACGTGTTCTGCTGTTTAAGTGTTTCTACAAGTTGCGGTGAAAGCAATCGATCGTCAGGTTTTCAATGTTACCCAGTTTGCTAAGGAAAAAACAGATATCACAGATAACAGCTAGTAAGACACGGACATAATAATGTAAAATATCATGACACCCATAGTATTATATTTTGAATGAATATATCCTGTAAACTGCAACATAGCGAAAGAGAGAGAGTAAACGCGCGTGTTTTTTTAATTGCTAGCCGAAAATAGAAATTTATTTATAAAGAAGAATCATATTTAAAACCAAAATGAAGGTAACAGAAGGTGTTTTGGTGAGGAAAAAAAACCCCAATGTAACACGTGGTTTGTTACTGCGCTCCACATAAAACCCCGTCCTACCTGCGTGCCGTTCTACTGACCGAGTGTTGGAGCATTCTCTCCTCCGCCGTGCCGCGAATGTTGATAAACGAAAGCACGTGCATTCTGCGAAGGCATTGTTTTGTAAACAAACGCATGCGCACCGAAGTTCCGGGAGCAGCGGGAGAGCTTCCGTTTTCTTCGGAGACATTTCATGCTCTCAGCATAATGGTGTTTATCGATTTTTCCCTACTCTCACCGTTCTCAGCGGTCGCAGGAGTGTACATTTGATGCTGGATTTTTCCACCGCAGCATCCGTTCCGTTCGTTGGCAGAGCTGCAGCCATCGATGGGCGTGCTGGGCCACGGTTAGATTCCCTGTTAGCAACCCATGAACGAGGCATACTGTGATGAGAAAAAAGTGTTTGCTAAAGATTTTAACGTTGGCTAGTGGGCAATAAACAGTAAGCGGGGTGAAATGAAGATCTCCACCGAGTTTTGCATCAAGATGCTAAATGCAAAAGTGATACTCCTTTGTCTGGTCGCTTCCAGCTCAGCGCAGGGTAGGTCCAAGCAGCATGCTGGGCGTGTGTGTTATGCTTTGCTGTTGAAAAAAAGAGTGCTCTCCCTTCCCGCTGGACGCGTTTTATAAATGGTTTTGTTTTCTACTTCCAGCATCGGTAGCGCATATCGAAGCGAACCCGGACGCCAAGAGACTGTACGATGATCTGCTCAGCAACTACAACCGTCTGATACGGCCAGTGGTGAACAACACCGAAACGCTGACCGTATGGCTCGGGCTTAAACTGTCACAGCTCATAGAGGTGAGCCTTCGGAATCAGGTGATGACGACGAACCTGTGGGTAAAGCAGAAATGGTTCGACTACAAGCTTCGCTGGGACCCAGAGGAGTACGGCGGGGTGGAGATGCTCTACGTACCATCGGAGCAGATCTGGCTGCCCGACATTGTGCTGTACAATAACTGGGACGGTAACTACGAGGTGACGCTCATGACGAAGGCCACGCTTAAGTACACCGGGGAGGTGTTCTGGGAACCGCCCGCCATCTATAAATCGTCCTGCGAGATGAACGTGGAGTACTTCCCGTACGATGAACAAACATGCCTGATGAAGTTTGGCTCATGGACGTACAACGGGGCACAGGTGGAACTGCGCCATCTCGACCAGGTAACACGTGATACACGCGGACGTACAACGTGAACAAGCGGTTAAGCTAATCGTTACCTGTTTTCAGATTCCTGGCAGCAATCTCGTGCAGATTGGGATTGATTTGAGTGAATTTTACCTATCGGTCGAATGGGACATCCTAGAAGTGCCGGCCAGTCGTAACGAGGAGTACTATCCATGCTGTCCGGAGCCATTCTCAGGTGCGTACAAGAAAACATCCTTTCACACACAGTGAAAATTTCAATTTACGCATAATTCCTCATTCCTTCCCAGACATCACGTTCAAGCTCACGATGAGACGGAAAACGCTCTTTTACACAGTAAACCTTATTATTCCATGTGTTGGAATCACCTTCCTCACGGTACTGGTCTTCTATCTGCCCAGCGATTCCGGCGAAAAGGTAAGACCGTTTGTACGGGTTTTTGTTGTTGTTCTTATTGCGTTCTTGATCGATGGCCCAAACACTTTACACTCGAAGCATCGTTGAGTGAAGTGTCGTGAAGTGAGCAAGTCAAAAAGCAAAAAAAAAAAAACGCCCACCACACTGCAAAAAAAGGATAACTGGACAATCGAACCTTCTATCTCATCTTTCACTTGACGTTTCTTGTTCGATCTTCCGACGACGATAGGTCACGCTTTGCATCTCGATACTGGTGTCATTGACTGTGTTCTTTTTGTTGCTGGCCGAAATCATCCCTCCGACATCGCTAGCCGTACCGCTGCTGGGCAAGTATCTGCTCTTTACGATGATCCTTGTATCGCTCTCCGTCTGGACGACCGTTTGCGTGCTGAACGTCTGGTACAGGTAAGTGGTTGATTGTCTCTAGAATTGGAGAAAAGGATAATGAATGTTTGAGTAGCAGGTGCGTTTCAATCGACATGATGGTGTTAAAAGATTATATTTTATTGAGAAGGCAGAGAACATGTGTAGCGTTTTTCGCAAGAACGGTTTCGGTGAAGCGTGAAGTGTGTATTCCAAGAACATGCTCATGAAGATTATTGAAAAATGCTTTTTGTAGAGCGTTTTTAAATCGATTTTTTTTATTTAATCAAACACCCAACAAACCAGCGATCTTGGGAAATGGTTGATGCCCTGTGCAAGAAGAAAGAGGAACTCGTTATTGCAATTACCCCTGGAATTGTACTCCAACATCCTAAGAGTTCAGAAGTCGTAAGGGAGGACCTATCCCTCGCTACAACCCTCTGGTTTATGGTGATGTGGTCTAAAAGTTTCTACAAGGACACCGAATGGACAACAGGACACGGAATGTCTAGTATCAGTCCATCAAAGGCAATCCAAGATCGACGTCAGTTTTGTCACAAATGTTTGATAAAATTGAAATTATTTGCTGATCGGATTGAAAAACGTGGAGTCTGGTGGTTGTAATGGAAAGATGTGTAGTTATTATTTCCTGTTTAGTCATGAAGCATAACATGAAAAGTTTTTCCTATAATGAATGTGTGTAAGTGTGTGTGAGAACCCTTTGGAAAAGCAGGCGATGTACAAAAGCTTTTGAAAATTTAATCCACACATCGTTTTCGGCCGCTCCATTATCACTATATCAATGCAACCTCCCCACCCCCCAACACGTCACGAACGTTGGTCTGTAGAGGGAAGCGAAACGGTAAATAATTTAATACATATGCCTCTCGATTCTCCCATTCCAACCGCCCCACCCGCCTCATTCCAACTGGCGAAGATGAGCTGTAATTATATGCGCTTCGTGTGCATGTGTGAGGCATGTAATTTCCATCACACCATCACCATCTCTGCCACAACCCAGCACCACCTTCTCCAGACCGTTCACCATCGTATCGAATGCGAACGTGCGGTTAAGCGAGATGGGTCCGAAATTTATGACCCTATGCGGCTTACACATTAGTGGGCACCGGTCAGAGTCGTAAAGTTGTAGGTGGTTGTGTTTCCTTTTCCAACTCCTTTCCTGTAAAAAAAAAAATACACATGCATTATTTTTGCGTAGCCACCTTATTTGTTCGTTTTTTCTTTTGTTGTTGGTTTAATGTCCTGCTGCGGTCAACCATTGACCATACGCATTGCATATTAAAATTATGCTTCCCCCTCTCAATCCCCATTTAAAAATGGCCTGTGTCGTACTGTGTACAGCGCATCCCGAAACTGAAACACCCTTTGGCAAGCTTTTTGGGGTAAAGGAGCGAGCTGCCTCATCAAACTCAACAACTTAAGGGACACATCATAACAGTGCAAAGCACCAAAAATGATATAATTAACACTTGTGATGTATAGCGAATCGAGAAACTGTGTAAAAATGAGGCAAACCAGTCAAAGCTTCAATCAACACCAACACCATGGCATGTTACATGTCATCATGGTCCATCGTGTACTGGCTTGGCTCGATCGCCACGAAGTCGTAATCCTTGGACACGTAACATCCTTCTTATATTTTTTTTAATGCGTAAATGAAGGCGCGATCAAAACGCGCCTCTTCCGAGTGACGGGTTTTATGAGGGTTGAGGGTTTTATTCACTTTGCCGCCAGTCTTACTTTACTGACACGTGTTTTTGTTGTAGGTGTTGTGCCCGGCATCCAATTGCAGTATTGGATCGCATCTTATTTAACGTTTCTCCGAGCAAGGAGGACTCTTTCTAAGATAAGCTTTAAGTTGAGCCGCCTTTTTTTTGCTGTTTTGATGTTTGATTACAAATTTTACGGTTACCCTTTGCGATGAAAAAAAAAAAGGATGACGAATTATGCAAAAGCTGAGTTAAATGTATTGGGAACATCGGGGCAAAATGGTCCCCAGCAAGTGTGTAGTTCTTCTTCTTTGTTTGACTCAACAACCGTAGTCAGTCCATATGATAATTGACCCCATGACGGGCATTTTGAAAATATGTACAATCGACAATGACGACACCTGTCCCTATGTAGCTCAATTCATTTCTTTTTTTACTTAAATCTTGACAAATATTTCAATTGGGCCGAAATGGTCGGTGATGTTGTCAGCAAAACACGGAATATTAGAATATGTTTGTAGTTTAGTAAAATATCTTAGCTAAAACAATTTTAATGCTAAACTCCGTAATTTTAAAATTCGCACAGTACATGCTTAAACAATAATAAAAAAAAATATGATAGAGCTAGCGAATATACACTCAATCTAGTTGTCTCCGTTTGTTCCTATGTTTTGACATTTCATGTTTAGATGTATGGCCTGTTTACCCTAATAACTGTGACTATTTTACAATTACAATCTCTACATTTAAAGGTTTATTACATTTATTAAGCTTTGGGCATAATTTGTTTAAAAAAATCGTCTATTGGTTTTTATTCATTATTCCATTGTTAAAGTATTGATTACAGTCAAAACATTGGGGTCAATTTTGGCCCATATTCCCCTATCCCCTTTTGCTAACCGTGTCTATTCTATCGGTCCATTTCGCAGGAGCACCTCGACGCATAAAATGTCCCCGTTCGTCCGGAGACTGTTCCTGGAGATAATGCCCAAAATATTGATGATGCGCCGGGCAAAGTACACGCTGCCGGATTATGACGATTCGACACCGAGCAATGGCTACACGAACGAAATCGAAATGAGGTAAGTGTGGTGAAGTTTTTTTTTTTTATTCAGGAAGGCCAACGAAACGAAAAACAGTGAACCCGGACCGTGGGGTGGCGTGAGCAAGCGGAGTGTGACAAATGATGGCCTACAGTGGTCGTGGTCGTAAAATTTGATCCATTTCTCGGCTCTTATCGGAATAGAAAGAAGGGGTGTGTCCGTGCTGCTAGGGCAGTCTACTTTCACCGCCTAGTAGGGTGAAAAAGTTGTTGCAGTTTATTATCGTGCTTGCTGGATTTTCTCACTTCCTATCTTTTAAATCCCCGATGTATCGATAGAAGGTAATCAAGTATGAGTTTTAGGTAAAGGTGATAAGAAAAAGGAAAGCCGAAAGAAGAAGACAGCATAAAAGTTGCCACTTCCTTAATACAACATCCCAGTTTAATGGGTCTTCTCAGCACGAAGCCCCATCAAAGTAAATTTTCCGTACCTCACAAATCTTTGATCATCCCGTTTTGATGCAATTCGGTCTGCTGTTTAATACGCCGGATATGTTTTTTTTTTGGTTTGGTTGTGTACTGTCATTTCCTTCCTGCTCTTGAGCACAATCTATGGCGTCAAGGCCAACCGCCCCCTGGAGAGACATTCCAGTGAGTTTGGCTCGGCACACGGCTTAGGGGCAGGTCGCTCTCTCACTGCTAATGATCATTATCGTTGTCGTAACCGTTAATTGAGTTTAATGTTCGATGATCCATAAAATGTGTCATCGTTATCGGTGGTGGGCCATCTCGCCTAGAGTGGTGTGGTGCGCATGAAGTGGATGGGAATTATTTTCCCTGTTAATAAAGAAATTAGCTCTAGCTGCAAGCGAAGGTATATTATTTGCCGGCAACGCCACTATGTTCGCGGGGAGTACAGGAGGGAGAGGGAGAGAGTTTTTGGTAGCATAAAAATTCAATCGTACAACTTCGTATTTACTGCACGAGTGTGGGTAAAGGGGACAATTGCTTATGTTGTTTAGTATTGAAGCCTTTTTTATGTGTCTAACTAAAATAATTTGGTCTTACACATCCTATGGTCATCTCTCTAGGTTAACGGTTTATATTCAAACTGCCTAACAACTTACAACCGGACTGGCTGGGTCCTCCAGTTTCAACACAGTTCATTAGGCTACGGTCAATTTGTTTGGAAAAGTTAATCAAATCTCACCGTACTGCATGTTATTGTGTAGAGATTTATTTTTCCTACCACACTCCACTCCACATTGCTAGGCAGCTGTCCGTTACATGCGACCAGCACCGATCACCATGATGCCGTTGTCATTCATCGCAAACCACAATCGAGTAAGGTAACCGCAATGCATGCATTGCAATCTAGACACTAGGCTTTGGGTGGGGTGGAATGGCAAAGATTCCTTTCTGAAATTATAACTTCAAATTGATAATCAAATTTACAAGCCATATTACCGTACGTGTGTGTGTGTGTGCTATGGCAGCAAAACCGAAGCCAATGGACATGTTTTCACACTCACGCAGAGGACGAGTTAAAGGAAAATCTTTTGCCGCCTGTACGCTGCACCGTACCCATTAGTGCCTGCCTTGTGGGACAAGAGACAAGGCAGAGCTTTGTTGTTTTCTTAACTCCTCACCTCCAACGCTCCCCACCCCTCTCCACACACTTTGGTCCGTCTGTTCCAGAAACGAGCCACGAGGGTTGTAGAAAGTCGGATGAAGTTAGTTTCATTTCATCATGTACAGTTTGTTAAACCTAGCACTTTCTCGTTAGCTTGACAGAACACGGGAACACACACACACACACACACACGCTCGCATTCCCTTTAGCTAAGCTTGACTGAGCGACACAGTAGTAGAAGGAGGGACAGAAGAGACGATGCTGCAGTGTAGAGCAAGAAGTTTTGCTCATGACATGTTG